>JACXGJ010015968.1:0-12858 GCA_016801105.1 Esox niger
TTCTTCTAGCTTTGTGTTTTATATTTTATCTCATTTCTATTATCCTGTTGTATTTTTTATGCTGTTTTTATATTTCTCTTCTTAATTAATTGTTTTTGATTTATTGCATTATTTCTATTTTCACTGTAAAGCACATTGAATTGCTTCTATGTATGAATTGTGCTATATAAATAAACTTGCTTGCTTGCTTGCTTGCTATAGGCACTCCTGAGATCTAACTTGAAAAAGCGGGCCCCGTGCATCCTCTCAACTTCCGCAGAGATTAAGGGAAGAGGATAACTGAACGGAATGGTGATTTTATTCAGCGCCCTGTAATCGATGCACGGGCGCAAACCACCGTTCTTCTTTTTCACAAAGAAAAAACTTGAAGAGACTGGTGACCGGGAGGGCCTAATGTATCCCTGTTCTAACGCTTCCGTAATGTAAGCGGACATCGCCTCAGTTTCGGTGCGGGACAGTGGATACACGCGACCCTTAGGGAGGAATTGGCACGACGTATTCGGGAGGAATTGGCACGACGGGAGCACTGTCTGGACTTTCCACCGTGGTCGAACCCACGGAAACACCCAAACACCTACCTTGGCACTTCCGCGACCACACCGAAAGAACCTGACTAGACCAGGAGATGACGGGGTCATGGAGAGACAGCCAGGGGAAACCTAACACGACGGGGAATGTGGGAGAGTCCATGACGTGAAGGGAAATGGTTTCGCTGTGTCTGCCGCTAGTGACCATAAGGAGAGGGACAGTGCGCTCTGTTATCAAGCCCGACCCTAAGGGCCGATTGTCCAATGCTCTCACGGGTAGGGGTGTGGAAAGGGCCTGGAGGGGAATGTGCGCGCGTAGTGCAAAATCCCTGTCGATGAAATTCCCAGCAGCGCCTGAATCTACTAGCGCCTTACACTGGGAAAGCAACGGAAAACCGGGGAAAGCAACAGGGACGGTGCATATAGTGAGTGGAGAGGAAAGTGGTGAATGGGCATGAGCTACCTGGGGTGATGCAGAAGTGCCATGCCTGTCGTCTCTCGAGCCGGAGGAAGAGGGGTAGCGCGAAGCAGAAGAAACGCCCCATCGCTTACTGGATCCCCTCTGTTCCCCAGCTCCTCGCCCTCTGCCCGGTACAGCCGACCCCAGGTCCATGGGGACGGCGGTGTCGAGGTGGTGGGGTGGAACAGCCGGGCCCTCGCTAGGACGTCCTCGGGAAGCCAGCATGTTGTCGAGACGGATAGATGTTTCAACCAATTGCTCAAAAGAGAGGCTCACGTCTCGACAAGCCAGCTCCCTTCGGACGTCCTCCAGATGGCTACAATGATAATGATTGAAGAGGGCCCGGTCGTTCCACCCAGAACCCGCTGCCAGGGTTCGGAACTCCAGTGCGAACTCCTGCGCCGATCTCGTCCCCTGCTGCAGATGGAACAGTCGTTCGCCCGCCTCTCTCCCCTCATGTGGATGGTCGAAGACGACACGGAAGCGGCGGACGAACTCGGCGTAGCTGCCCTGGAAGGGTCCCTCGGTGTTCCAGACGGCGGTGGCCCATTCCAGGGCTTTGCCGGACAGGCAGGAGACGAGCGAGGAGATCTTCTGGGCATCGGTCGGCGCAGGATGAATCGACTGGATTGCGATGTCTATCTGAAGCAGGAAACCCTGGCAGCGGTCCGCCGCCCCATCGTAGTCCCGGGGGAGCGGGATGTGGATATTTCCGGCTCCGGGAGGTGCAGGCTGGGGAGGCGGTAACACAGCCGGTGCTGCGGGCATTGACTGGGCCAACTCTAGGCGCTGAACTGCCTGGACGAGGTTAATCATGGTAGCGCCTAGGTTGGCCAGGATGTTATTGTGCTCATCTACAAGCTCCGCAACACCGGCATCTTTAGCGTCATCGTGCTACATTTTCTCCAGTTTAAGGCGTGTTATTCTGTCAGCTCTTATGGCAGACGGAGGCGAAGCAGAAGACGTAGGCTGTTGATTCATATATATATTTTAATGACAAGAGCTGACTTGTGCTCATAAGTAGAGACAATAACACACAAAGACAGGGAGGAACAGAGGACACATATATACTGGAATGGTAATAACTGGATGAGGATCAGGTGCGCTAAACAGGACAACAGGTGCGATGGATTGATGATGGGCGGTGGTGTTTAGAAGGCCGGTGACATCGAGCGCTGAGGCCTGCCTCCTGCAGGGGGAGGATGAGCTGCAGATGGCGTAGTTGTCACAGAAACAGGGATAAAAAAGCAAATGATGATGCAGCAAGCATCTTTGGCAAATGTCTATTGTATCGGGAACATAGAGGAAGGAGTCAGGGAAATTATATATAAATGGGGACAGTATATTTAAGCACAGATGCCGAAAGCCAGAAAGCCTTCAATGGATTACCATTGTACATTGAGATACGATCCGTACCAAGATATATTTTTGGAAGAATTATGGTTGATGAATATATATGGAAATCTGGGTTTGACTACATCACAGTATTTTATAATAGGTAAACAAGGGGCAGCAATGGAATTAAGTGATGCAGAAAGATCAGAATTGATAACTAGATGGTTTAATGTGCCTGGATCAGACCCACACAATACATTGTTGGTGAATAAAAGTTTTAAAGCTGAGGACTTAGGTCCTGTGATGAAACAAGCAAAACAGGTACAGTGGGAGAACAGACAATCCTCTTATCCTTTGCTCTCCTGAGAAGGACTTGATTAAGATTCTGTTTTGCAGAAATGGTCGGAGAACCACAGGAAGTGGAGGTTACCACAAACCAGCAAGTGCAGATAGGAGAGACTACTGATATGCAAGAAATGTTAAGGAAAGAGATGGAACAGTTGATTCCAGAACGGATAGGTTCACAGCATGATACAGATGTTGGATTGGTTAGATCAGCAAATCCAGTGTACATTCAGGTAAAGCCAAGGTCCAAGCCTGTGTGGAAAAACTGTATTATATGTACTCAGAAGCAGAAGCAGGCATTACGCCAACCATTGAAGGACTGGCGGAGGCCAAATTACTGGAAGAGAAGGTTAGTGACAGTAACAACCCACTGTTTCCCATCTTAAAAGCAGATAAGAAAAAGTGGAGACTAGTCCACGATTTACAGCCGATAAATGAGATTGTGCAGGAGTGTCAGGCGGAGGTTCCAAATCCACACACGTTACTAACAAATATCCCAATTAACGCCAAGTACTTTACAGTAATAGATTTATGTGGCGCCTTTTTCAGTGTGCCTTTAGCGGAAGAGTGTCGGCACCTGTTTGCTTTCTCATATGGTGGGTTACAATATAGATATACACGCTTACACCAGGGTTTCAAACGTCCTCCGCACATTTTAATCAGGTGTTAAAAGCAGACCTAGAGGAACTTGTCTTGGAGGGAACATTGATTCAGTATGTAGATGACTTATTGAAATGTGCTTCTACGTTGGAGCAATGCCATGCAGATTCTATAAAAGTACACAACCATGTTCTGCTCAACTGGCAGAATTGAAAGCTCTGACAACCGCCTGTAAGGAAGAACAAGATCAATTAGTGAATATTTACACCGACTCAGCCTATGCACATGGTGTTTGTCATCTGTTTGGAGCCGTATGGAAACAAAGGGGGTTTGAGGAAACGGATGGGTCGCTCATCCTGCAACATGATCATATTCGAGATTTAACGATATCCTTACTGCTTCCTTTGAAAGTAGCCATAATCAAGTGTCAAGCACACATGAAAGGAAACGACTACATCATTCAGGGATACAACGCAGCAGATGAGGCAGCCAAAGTAGCATCGAAGTGTCATAACGGGTTAATGGCACCAGACATATTGGTGGAGGCAGCCCCAGGAATGCATGATGTTATTAGGATGCAAGAGAGAGCAATATTTACGAACGTAATGTGTGGATTAAGCGCGGAGCTACCAGAGATGATGTAGGTCTTTGGAGGTCCCATACTGGACACTTGGTGGCACTCGCTGCTCTGCTACAAATCTTGATAGTAAATGTGCATGGTTTTGACCATTGTGCAAGAGGTGAGATTATGAGGAAGATCAAATAGCAGGATTTCTGGTCACCATATATGCAGGCAACAGTGGATGCGACTATTGCGGAATGCCAAGTATGTGCACTGAATAATGTCAGGAAAGGGATAACAACACCATTGGGTCCCATCCCAACACCAGAAGGACCATTTAAGACATTTGGTGATACATTATGTGGACATGTTGAGACCTGTCAATGGGTAAAGGTACATGCTCGTGGTGATTGACAGACTTAGTCGATGGGTAGAAGCTATACCCTCAAAAGAGGAGCTGGAACAGTGATAAAGTTTTTTAACAAGGGAAGTGATGCCAAGATTTGGCATCCCGACAGAAATCAGCTCAGACAATGGGTCAGCTTTCATTGAAAGGACATTGAGACAAGTGGTTCAACAACTTAGAATTAAGCAGAGGTTGGGGTGTGTTTACCACCCTCACTCTCAGGGGATGGTAGAGAGAGTGAATGGAACGTTAAAAGCTTAAAAGCAATAAGTTCTGTGCAAGCACAAGATTGAACTGGGTTGATGCAGGCTAACAGAATAACCCATCTAACACCATGATATGCTTATGGGTCGAGCAATGCCGGTACCTGTGCTAAGGGGTCCTTATGACGGACCTCCATTAGAGCAATTAGAACTAAACCTCAGAGAATATGTTAGACAACTAACTGCTATACATGAAGTTATCTATCGACAGGAAAGTGCAAGGGTACCAGAATCAGAAGACAACCAGCCCCGAGCAGTTGAACTAGGAGATTAGGTCTATATAAGGAGAAGGTGGAAAGAGTTGAGACGCAAAGGCCCATATCGGGTAGTCCAGGCAACTCCAACAGCGATACGAGTAGAGGGCAGCAACACCTGATATCATGTCAACCACTGTACCAAGGTTCCCCGAGGAGCAGGTTGTAGGCCACAGGAAGAAGATGGTGAGGAGGAAGATGCCGACGACTCAAGCGGACCTGAACCGGCGGGAGCTGAGGGAGTTTTAGAACGTCCAGATCTATCCCCTGGGACGGCCTCGCCCGATGAACCAGAATCGCCAGGAGAAGGCATGTCAGGCATGGGTATGGGCCATGATGGTGGTCTGTTTGCTTTTGCTCAGCTGCGCACTATGGCCGATGCTATTAGCCCAAGGAGAGATATGGAAGAGAGTAATGGGGAAACTCAGCAGTAAGGAACTTGAGGCTAGGGAAGTAATGGTCCCGGGAAAAAACCAAGCAAGAGGTGCAAAGGGGTGTGATAGTGAGGTGACGGACGGCTCTGTCATCTCCCGCTTTTCCTGTATTCCCAACAGTCATGAACTCATCCCGGTCTCCCTCATTTGTCTTGTCTCCAATTGTCACTCACACCAGGTCCCAATTAGGTCATTAATATGTGTTTAAACATTTCTCCTCTGCTCCCCTCATTTGTCAATCATTGTTCCATGTTACGGTGTGAACTGATGTTTGTGGTGAGTCTCGTTTTGTTGTCTTTAGTCTTAGTATCATTATCAAGTTTTCTGTTCTTTGTGTTTCAATAAAGGTAGCAACAACTGCCACACATGCCTGGTCCGTTTGTTCCACAACGTCACGACTGTGACATGGGGTGAGAACCCAGAGTGAGAATAACCTGTGTAGCTGGACTGATGATGCTCAGTATGGTCAGGCAGTTTGTTCTGAGGGACAATTACCTTAACCTGCCTAATTATGGTAATGGAGATGTGGGGTAAGTGGAGAATAGTGGTTGAATATGATAAGAATAAGCAAGGATTATTTCTGGAACTCACAATTACAGATTATTTTAATTATTATTTGTAAGTAGGAAAGAACAAATAGAATGGTGGCACAATCAGGAAGTATAAAAGCACCAGTCACAGTGCCCCAGCAAGCCTTGGCCCCTAGATCCACCACCAAGGGTGCGCAGAAAGGTTCCCCTAGAATCAAGCAGATGACACCAGGACCCACTATGGTGCAGCTACTAGTGTCTATAATGAGGGAGGAGATTCCAGCACCTACACAGGTGTTGATCCTTCCAACCATAGAAGAGGTAGAACCTTATTCAGCACCAGAACCAACAGAAGAAACAGAAAGGGTCCACATGGAGGCAGCTGAAAAATATGACTGGTATACAATGAAAAATGCAGGCTCAGATGCTCATGCTTGGGATTGGTTGGAAATGTCACAAGGACGATGGTGTAGACTCTGCTGCTAATGAATTAGAAGTTCTTCCGCTGCAGGATCATCCCGGACAGTACAAGTATGGACACCCCTGCAACGTTAGAGGAGGGCCTTTGAATTGCCCATATGGAAATCCTGAATGTGAATGGTCCCTCACACCAGAAGCTGAATGGGCTTGTCAAGAATATTACCATCAGAACTCTGTCACAGCAAACAATGTTGCTGTGGTAGCACCAGTCATGGCTGATGGACTACGTCATAGCTCAATAGCTGACGGAAGTGCTCAACCTGGGCTATGACGAAATGGAGCTTCGAGACTGACTAGGCCCGGGAACACTACCCATGCCCCTATAGGGAAACGTCATGTAGATACTGCAGTAAGGGGTCTCACTAGACGGATGGACATTATCATTACCCTGAACCATATGATTGTGCCTTATGCCAAAGGGGGGGGTTATGTGTTGGGAAAGATTGTGATCCAATATACGAAGGTTAAAGACACCTAGGTGGCTGGTAGCCAACTTAGTATAAGGATATACATTAGGAATGGAGATGTTTTTTATTGCTTTTATTCCATGACTATGAGGGATTTTGATAATTCCAGCATATTCCTTATATATATATATGTAATCAGTTGAAACAACACTTGCAAGACTCTGATAAATAAGTTGCTTATGCTTACATTCATGTTTGATTTATTGATCATAAATACATGTACTCTTAAACATCTCTTGTTTTCATTCTTTTGAGGTTTTACTCATGAATGTTAACAAGGCTGATAAATAGTTTCACATAGCTCCTATTAACAGACCCACCGGGCCATATGTGTCAGCTCGGTCTTGGGAAAAAGGAGAAGCAGCCTGTGGAGTCGTTGTGTTTCTATTCATTTATTTGCAGAGCTGAACTATGCTCACAAAGGCGAGACAATAACACACAAAGGGAACAGGGGGAACATATATACTGGGGGAAATCACTGTGGATGATGATCAGGTGCGCTAAACGTGACAACAGGTGTGATGGGTTTATGAGACGGACAATGGCGTCAGAAGGCCGGTGACATCAAGCGCTGAAGCCCGCCTCCTGCGGGGGAGGATGGGCAGCAGATGGCGTAGTTGTCACGATATGCAATGTTCCTTAATGACATTCCAGAATACTTGTCTAACCTAATAGTCATGGCAGATAGTATTCAAATTTTTGCGATTTCAATATTCATATGGATCCTCTTCAAAAAGCCTTTGAAGACAATTGACACAATGGGTTTTATCCAACATGTCTCAGATTTTGACCTTAGATTTTGTCCTGTCACGAGAAATAAATATTGTAGATCGTCACCATTAGAAAACAAATAACTGTCTCATTAAATAATTATTTAAATAGTTATAGTATAATCCCTAAAATCTCTGTTGTCCTGAGAATGTCCTGAACCTCCCTGACCAGGTGTCAATGGGGACACTGGATTTTTTAAATCCCGTATTTCTCGACACATTCACTAATTTTGTAATGCGTTCTAAACCCACAAATTGTCATCTATACCCAATACCAACAAAATTAAATGCATTGCTGAAGACAATAAACTTTAGGAAATGTTCCAGTCCGGTTTCAGCACCCAGAGTAAAGATTACGCATCAGACTATGCCCTGTTTGCGTTTGTGGAAGATTAATTATTATGCATATATATTATATATTTAGGATGCATAAATGTATTCTATTTGCATAAATTAGGTTTATTAAATATGTGTTAAATATGTAGGTTTGGTGTATATGATATATAGACTGGATACTTTGCTGTCTAGGAATTGGGGAAAAGTGGTTAAAAATGGCTATAGCTTGTCTCCTCTCCTTCAGAACTGTTGCCAGCAAATCCTTGATCTCCTTTTGGCCTCAGGCCCAAATACACGCATTCTTTAGCTTTTGTCCTAGGGTCTTAGGATTTGGAGCATTAGGATGAGAACCAGATGTTAGAAGAACGTAAAGGGGCCCCTCAAAGTGTGTCTTTGTCATACCTTGGAACGTGCACACGAGTGAACTTTGTCTGTGTATCACCTACAAGCTTGTAATAAACTATTAGAATTAAACTACTGGTTTCCTAGATTATTTATTATTAAGAAATTTGAATTTAGTGGACTCAACCCGTAGAACCTGAGAAGTGGAAAAGAATTATCCGCAACACGCTCAACTTCTCCCCGAATGATGACAACACAGGAAACCTTTTGCTGGTCTCCACAGGCAGCCTGCGACTGGAAATGTGCTTCTGGGAACCCTTAGAACAGACAGCTACTATAATTGTGTACGTGTGCTCCAATTCCATCTTATAAGCAAACTCCCGAAGACAAGTCTTGGTGGACAATTATTAATTAAAACAAGATGAAAACCCAAAAGAAGAGAGTTGTATGCAATGAATGGTTGGATAGTAGTTCCATGAAGTATGGGCATGTGACAAATTACCTACCGTTACTTGGATTAATAGACCTGCTATGTCCATTGTTAATACCCATCCAAAACACATGCCTGGGGAACACTGGCTTGCCGTGACTTTAGAAGAGGAAGAAGGCAGAAAAATGTATTCCTACGGGTTTCCGCTGGAATTTTCTAATTTTCCCATATTTGTAAAATCAGAAATGGATTCAAGATATATTACAACAATAAATAAGTACAGGATGAATATTCTAAAAGCCAAGGACAGAATTAATTGTCACACAAGCCAAGAGGTTTTACTATGAAGATGTTATCAAGATATCCCAATATTATAATGATATAAGAAGTAATGATGTCTTAGTAGATCTAACAAGACATCATATATGTTTTGTTAGAAAATATCAAAACAGTTTAAATATATTCCCTTTAAACACTTATACTCAGTGTGCATGTTCATGACAAATGTTTTAAATAAAATCTTGAAAAGAGGTATATAAGTCCATCTCCTCCCAAGGAACATGTTTGCTATTCAGATCCATTAAGTTGGGCGTAATGGTTTTTCAACAATTCTTAATTTGTGAAAAACACTTCAAACACAACTTCCATAGAATCAAATGACAGATTTAAACATTTTCAGTACGTTTTAAGTATCACTGAACACCCCTGAGCATGATTTCTTAATGCACATTAATTCAGTATGCACTGACAGATCCAGAATTGTATATTATGACAACAAAAATTGCCTATAATTGCCACCATGTTGCCTATTTGGTATGGAGTAGTATTGTGATTTCAACTGGTTAAAATTATATTTTGAAAAAATGTAAGGTAGTAGTACTGTTAAAGAGTATAGTGAATAATTATTGAACAACCTTCTAAGATGTGTGATTTTCCTGAGTATCACTCCAATTGCAGTTTTAATAAAACATATGATAAATATCAGCCAATGGCTTTTGTGTTGATAATGCCTTTATTTGTGATAATTCACTGTTTCACTAAAGATTGTAAAAAATAATGAATTCTGATTCTTGCACATTTAGTAATGGACATATAGGTTCAATGAACAAGAAACCAGGCAGCCCTTAAGATTCAAACCAGGTCGACCACATGAAAGGCTGCAATGTTAACCACTACACCACAGAGCTGAACATTTGATGGGTACAGCTTCTTGTGTCTACTCTGAACAAATCGTCTTTTGCATCTGGCTGTTTCAACAGCTACAGTGAGGGGGAAAAGTATTTGATCCCCTGCTAATTTGTACGTTTGCCCATTGACAAAGAAATGATCAGTCTAGAATTTTAATGGTAGGTTTATGTGAACAGTGAGAGACAGAATAACAGAAAAACACACATTTTTAAATTGTATTTATGTATTTGATCTCCTCTCAATAAGAAAGATTACTGGTACCCAGGTGTCTTTTGTACCATTAACGAGCTGAGATTAGGAGTACACACTTAAAGGGAGTGGTACTAATCTCAGCTTGTTACCTGTATAGAAGATACCTGTCCACAGAATCAATCAATCAGATTCCAAACTCTCTACCATGGCCAAGACCATAGAGCTGTCCAAGGATGTCAGGGAAAAGATTGTAGACCAGCACAAGGCTGGAATGGGCTACAAGACCATCACCAAGCAGCTTGGTGAGGTGACAATAGTTGATGTGATTATTCACAAAAGAAACACAAAAGAATGGTCAGTCTCCCTCAGTCTGAGGCTCCATGCAAGATCTCACCTTGTGGAGTTGCAATGATCATGAGAACGGTGAAGAATCAGCACAGAACTACATAGGAGGCTCTTGTCAATGATCTCAAGGCAGCTGGGACCATAGTCACCAAGAAAACAATATGTATTGCACGCCGTAAAGGACAGAAATCCTGCAGCTCCCGCAAGGTCCCCCTGCTCAAGAAAGCACATGTACAGGCCCGTCTGAAGTTTGCCAATGAACATCTGAATGATTCAGAGGAGAACTGGGTGAAAGTGTTGTGGTCAGATTACACCAAAATTGAGTACCTTGGCATCAACTCAACTTGCCGTGCTAAGAGGAGGAGGAATGCTGCCTATGACCCCAAAAACACCATCCCCACATGGAGGTGGAAACATTATGCTTTGAGGGTGATTTTCTGCTAAGGGGACAGGACAACTTCACCAAGATTTGGCTGGGACATGTACGGTCAAATCTTGGGTGAGAACATCCTTCTCTCAGTCAGGGCATTGAAAATGGCATGTGGATTCCAGCATGACAATGACCCAAAACAAATGGCCAAGGCAACAAAGGTGTGGCTCAAGAAGAAGCACATTAAGGTCCTGGAGAGGCCTAGCCAGTCTCCAGATCTTAGAGTTTTGAGTTACTAAACGTCAGCCTCGAAACCTTAATGATTTGGAAAAGATCTGTAAAGATGAGTGGGACAAAATCTCTTATGAGATGTATGCAAACCTGGTGGCCAACTACAAGAAAGCTCAGGCCTCTGTGATTGCCAACAAGCGTTTTGCCACAAACTACTAAGTTGTTTTGCAGAGGGGTCGAATACCTTTTTTCCTCATTTAAATGCAACATTTTTATTTCCTTTCCAAAAAATATGAAAAGGAAGTTTTGAGTGAGGAACAGAAGCGTTCAATTTGCAATTGTCTCTTAATTTAAACCCTTCTGTTCATTGCTCAAAACCTTCCTTCCCAACATTTTTGGAAAGGAAGGCAAAAGGTGCAGTGGTCTCTTATATTTATCCAGAGCTGTATTTCAACAATAGCTTTTTTCCATCTTTACATGAACAAATAGTGCAGCACAGCTTATCCATGTATTTGTTACTTCATCATTAGACTATTGCAAAGCTTTTCTCTCCAGTTACCCTGATAACACAATAGATATACGTAAGTGCCATACACAGCTGGTAGAATCTTCATTTGTACAAAACATGTAATCACATAATTCTAGTATTAGCCTATTTTCACTGGCTGCCTTTTAAGGCTGAGGTTAACATTTAAAGCATTACTCCCTTGTTTCTACTTATTTCTCAGAATTGGTCCAGCCATACATTTCTATATATAAGGCTTGGAACCCAATTCAAGACAGACAGATTTCAGACTAAGAACTGTTTTGTAACCATCCATATACACTTGTGCTCATAAGTTTGAATACCCTGGCAGGAATTGTGAAATGTTGGCATTGATTTTGAAAATATGACTGATCATGCAACTTTTATTTCAGGATCAATCAATCAATCAAATGTATTTCATGAAGCCCTTTTTACATCAGCAGTTGTAACAAAGTGCTTTTACAAAACACCCGTCCTGAAACCCCAAAGAGCAAACAACAGTAGTGTTGAACTTCAGTGGCAAGGAAAAACTCCCTAAGAAGGCCATAACTTAGGAAGAAACCTAGAGAGGAACCACGCTCAGAGGGGTGACCAGTCCTGTTCTGGGACCAGTCCTTTAAGAATCCTTAAAGGACCCTCCAAGAACCTTTTCTTCTTAGTCACAACTGCCCCACACTTCGTCATGTCAACAAGCTGCATAATACAAAAACAGCCAGCCCAAACTTTGCTCTGTCATTTTGTCAACAAGCAGCATTATACATAATCTAGAAACTTTCAAATGTATGTTGCTTTCTTTTTTTTCAATATGGGATGGCAGATACATGTTTAACAAGTCAATAATTTAGCAGACACTTGCTGTTTCCCACTTTCAAAGGATTTTGGAAAATATATGTTTCTTACAGGACACAATTTTGTATCGGACACGATTAATGTACAGGGCAATGTATTTTCAGATCTGCCCTCAAGCAACAAATGTAATAATAATATGTTCAATAAGGGTTACAATTAGGCAAGGGTTGGTATGTGAATTTAGAAAAGGATCTGATGTTCTCCCTAGCCTGTTCACAATATAAAATCTGCACTCTTCCTGGTCCAATTGTAATACAGAAAAGAGCTTTGACCTGGTTGATCAGGAGCAATTGGGGTAGGTGTGTGTATGTAGGGTACATAGGAGGGGCGTACAACAGACCAAAGATGGCATTTAATAATTTCCTGGAAGGTAGAGATGCAGTTGCCCTTGATACTCCATTGACAAGCACCATTGTTTTGTGGATGTGAAAACTATGAAGAAGTTACACAGGTTTCATGGAAGAAGCATGGAGCCTTAGCAACAGTGAGTTCCAATAGTCTAGACATGATCTGACTAGTGCCTGTTTACGTTTCTGAATCACTTCATGTGTGATATAAGGTTGTCGAGCAGGAACATGTCAGTGTCATTTTTGTTGAGTAAGCAGTGGGATGAGAG
>JACXGJ010015969.1:0-12858 GCA_016801105.1 Esox niger
GTGCCCCTCTACCTCACACGTCTCCCTGCACATACAGAACTCCCCGTGCCCCTCTACCTCACACGTCTCCCAGCACATACAGAACTCACTGTGCCCCTCTACTTGCCCAGCAGGCTCCAGTGTTTATTATACAGCAAAGGAGTTCATGGTGCCACTCACACACACACATTCTGTGGATGGCAAGAGACTTCATTTGGTCTCTACGTTGTAATGAAGTGTGTGTGTGTGTGTGTGTGTGCGTGCGTGTGTAACCAACGATGTGTCATGCTCCGCAGCGCTGATGTAGACGTGTGGTCGTGGGTTTGCTCTGACATGGTGTGGCTGATGGAGGTGCTTCTCTGTCTGTCTCTCAATTCAATTTAATAGGTGCCTTATTGGCATGAATGGATGGTTGTCACTGTTGTCCAGGCAAACATCTTTAGGCAGCCATGATTATATACTATATTAAAAACTACACTGCAAAGAAAACAAATGATCAACTTATCGAAGATTTATTGGGCCAGTATCTCTCTTTTATAATGACAGACCAGACCATGTTCTTGTCTGTTGTCTCTTTCCCTCCTTTTCAGAAATGATTGAGCTTGATGGCGATGAAGAGAGGGTCTCATCCCAGGGGAGGTTTGCTGAGAGAGATATTGTTCAGGTATTAAATATAAATATGTTAAAGCAGAATTTAAATGAGAGAATATGTTAAGGACCTAAAATCATTCCTCAACCAAGCATAATTTTTTTTTGGGGGGTATATCCTCATAGATGAACCCTTTTAGTACCTCCTTTTGGTTCCATTCATGAACATTTTTGTTCCATATGGGACCAAAAATCTTTTTTTCTGTGAAAGTAGATTTGAATGGCCTTCTCGCTCACTGAATATCCATCTCTGCTCTTTTCCCTCTCTTCCCTGTCTTTCTGTTCTATTCCAATTAATCTTATCTGTTTCCTCTCTACATCTCCTATCAATCCACTGTTCTCCTCTAACAAAACTACTGCTGTCTGTCTCCGCTACCCCTTGTCTGCCTCCGCTACCCCTTGTCTGCCTCCGCTACCCCTTGTCTGCCTCCGCTACCCCTTGTCTGCCTCCGCTACCCCTTGTCTGTCTCCGCTACCCCTTGTCTGCCTCCGCTACCCCTTGTCTGCCTCCGCTACCCCTTGTCTGCCTCCGCTACCCCTTGTCTGCCTCCGCTACCCCTTGTCTGCCTCCATCAGTTTGTCCCGTTCCGTGACTACGTGGACCGCAGGGGTAACCACATCCTAAGCATGGCCCGACTGGCGAAGGAGGTTCTGGCTGAGATTCCTGACCAGTTCCTCTCCTACATGAGGACCAGGGGCATCAAACCAGGACCCTGCCCTCCTGCCTACACCCCCACTCCCACCTCTACCCCAGCAGTGCACCCCCTCCTAACTCGACGGGTCAGCCGAATCTGAAGGACCCCGACCCCCATGGCCCCTCGGGTTCTTCCTCTCTCACCGTTTCCTCCTGGCTGGAATTTGATGAGGGGCAGATAGAAGAAACACACACGTTTTCTGTCTCATGTTGCTCTTTTGTGACCTCTGGGATTCCATCATGGCGGGGTTGGGTTCCATCATTGCGGGGTTGGGTTCCATCATGGCGGGGTTGGGTTCCATCATTGCGGGGTTGGGTTCCAACATGGCACGGTTGGGTTCCATTATTGCGGGGTTGGGTTCCAACATGGTGGGGTTGGGTTCCATCATTGCTGGGTTGGGTGCCAACATGGCGGGTTTGGGTTCCATCATTGCGGGGTTGGGTTCCAACATGCGGGGTTGGGTTTCATCATGGCGGGGTTGGGTTCCATCATGGCGGGGTTGGGTTCCAACATGCGGGGTTGGGTTCCAACATGCGGGGTTGGGTTTCATCATGGCGGGGTTGGGTTCCAACATGCGGGGTTGGGTTTCATCATGGCGGGGTTGGGTTCCAACATGCGGGGTTGGGTTCCATCATGGCGGGGTTGGGTTCCAACATGGTGAGGTTGGGTTCTATCATTGAGGTTTCAGTGAGGAGGAAAGCAAAGCATTTTGCTTCCAGTTGAAGTGACTTCAGGAATGACTTTTCCTGTTAGGTCAGATGTGAAAGGCTAAAGAATATTTTTACTGGTCTGAATCAGCAGTGAGTGAGTGACTACCCAGGAGCAGCACATAACCTGTGGAGCCTTTCAAAAGGATTTTACTATATATTTTTGTGTCCTACTCTTTACTCTTTGTCTTAACTCCAGTTTTCTTTTACCAATGGTCTTTTTTTTAAATGTTTACAAAAGCTAAGATGAACAGGACCATTTGAACTTGTGGATATATTTGTATTTGACTTTGTCCTTCAGCTGCTCTTAAACTCTTCATCACCAGAGGTGGTAGTGAAGACGATGATTAAAATGGTGGTGGTGGTTGTAGAGGTGGCAGCGATAGTGATAGTAGTACAGGAGAGGCTGCTTGTCATAATGATGACTGTTGTACAGATGTCAGAGCTGTGATGTGTTTAATATCCTGAGCATGTTCTAGTTCCAGTGCCGGTACTGTAGCGTGCATGCAGTGCAGGTCCAACACTCAGGGCCTGCTTGTCGTGGCTTCCTGGTTTTCCTCCTTTCAGACGCCCCCCCACCTATAATCTACCCTCTCTGACTGACGCTCTGCTGTCCGCCTGCCTTCACTCAGACTCCCTTCAGAGTTTGCTCTTTTCAATTATAGCAGGGACTGAACCAGCCTTACACCCTCTGTCTCTCTGTCTCTCTCTGTGTGTCTCTCTCTCTGTGTGTCTCTCTCTCTGTCTCTCTCTGTTTCTCTCTGTTTCTCTCACTCTATTTCTCTCTCTGTCTCTCTCTGTGTGTCTCTCTCTGTGTCTCTCTCTCTCTGTCTCTGTCTCTCTGTTTCTCTCTCTTTGTCTCTCTCTCTGTCTCTCTCTGTCTCTCTCTGTCAGTCTCTCTCTGTTTCTCTCTGTCTCTCCCTCTTTATCTCTCTCTGTCAGTCTCTCTCTGTCTCTCTCTGTCTCTCTCTGTCTTTCTGTCTCTTTCTGTCTCTGTCTCTTTCTGTCTCTCTCTCTCTCTGTCTCTGTCTCTCTCTGTTTCTCTCTGTCTTTCTGTCTCTGTCTCTTTCTGTCTCTGTCTCTCTCTGTCTCTGTCTCTCTCTGTCTCTCTCTGTCTCTCTCTGTCTTTCTGTCTCTGTCTCTTTCTGTCTCTTTCTGTCTCTGTCTCTCTCTGTCTCTCTCTGTGTCACATTCGGCCCTAATCCCGCTGTCCCAGGACACATCCCCACAGGGACGCCTTCGCCTCTTGCCTGGCTGTCGTAATGTCCTGACCCTCCTGGTTTCGTGAAACTGTGCAGGACCGAGATTGAAGTGTTACCCTATGAGGTCTGGAGCCTGCCGGTGTCCCAGGTCTAACTTAGTCCCAGATTAGAGTAGGCAAATTATATAAAAGGTATTGAAAATCACTCTGTAGTCTGGAGTAAACAACTGGGGAAATGGGACATGAGATTCCAGGTGGAACTGCCTCTATCTGTACGATATACAGCTGACCAGGAAGAGTACAATCTCCAGTCAGGACCACTGGTCACTTAGCAACTCACTACAGTAACACACACTCACATTTGTCCTCTGATTGGTTGTTGTCTTCTGATTGGTTGATTTTGGGGGGGGGGGTGTATTTCCAGAAGCTTTTGTTTCTACCTCTCACTTTGCATCATGCCGCTAATGCCTGAGTGTGCTTGCAGGTGGTGGAAAGGCAGGTTCCATTGGAATATGTTGAACTGGGTGTCTGTCTCACAACACAACCTTAGTCCCTCACTGAGTGAAATTACATTTACATTCAAAAGGTTATTAAATACAGCTCCCAACTGCCATTTAGTTTACAGGTTATTTCCAGTTACCTGAATGTTCATCAAAAACCTAGCAGTTGAAGATACTCAGTGAAAAACAGTATCACAACTTGTTTAAAACAGGTAGCGTTGAAAATCAACCGTTTTTAGCAGACCATTGTTATGAGACACAACTGCAGACTTCAGGAAGGGTAGGTCTGATGACGTCCTCTGATGTCAGCCTTCCTTATGCTAGAGGACCAATATGAAATCCACTCCAAGTGCTTCTTTAAAAAGGCCCATTCCACACAGGAAGAACACTTTGTTACACATGTGAAAAAATATTTTAAAAGTGATTTATTCACTTATTGGGGCTAAATTACTGAAACGTGACTAGATCATTTCTCTCTTGCTTTCCAATCTGTTTCCAGGGAATAGCAAGGGACACAACCTATTTTAACTCAGTTCTATGTGACTGTAATTCGTCAAAGCACAAAGACATTTAGTTACATCCAGACACTTACAGAGACCTTCCAGTTCGCTGGTTATTGACTGCCTTGTTTAATAGTGTGACAGTATGCATATGAAGCTACTTTAGATATACATAGTGTGTAAATGTTTTTCTACTGATCTGTATAACCAACGTTGTTAAGCCTGGTTAAATGAGTTTCAGGGATAACTCAAAAACAAATTTGTCTTGAACTGTGAAAGATATCAGTAAATATTGACAGGCTTTATTGAACAAATGAGTGATTATCGTGTTTCCAACTGAATCCATGCCGTTATTTATTCCATATTCCCTTTCATTGTATAGGAGGTTATTTTTGGCTTATCCTAGAAATAAATATATATTTGCATTATTTCTGATTTATATATTATTTTAAATGTGTCAGCAGTGCACTTGATGTTAAATGTTCTACTTTCCTTGACGTCGCTCCATGACAGCAGATTGTTAGCTTGCAACAGGAAGCAGTATCACTGATATTGCACTGGTATCACCGTTTCCAAAGAATTTGGGACGCTGTGTAAAATGCTAATAAAACAGAAATCAATGACGTGTAAATCATTTATCCCTACATTTAATTGAACATAGTACAAAGACAAAATATCCAATGTTGACACTGAGAAATGTCATTGTTTTTGGAAAAACAATCGTTTGAATTGCTGCCCTTTTGAAAGTGGAATGTTGTGCCATTCTTGCTTGATAGAGGATTGAAGCTGCTCAACCGTTTGGGGTCTCCTTTGCTGTATATGTCGTTTCATGATGCATCAAATGTTGTCAATATGTCTGGACTGCAGGCAGGCCCGTTTAGCACCCAGACTATTTTACCACAGGGCCATGCTGTGGTGATATGTGTAGAATGTGGTTTGGCATTGTGTTGCTGAATATTCTAGAACAAATGCTAAGCACAGCCTTCCCTGAAAGATATGTTGTCTGGATGGCAGCATACGTTTCTCTAAAACCTGTGTATATTGCTCAGCATTTATGGTTCCTTCACCATGGCTTTTGCACTCCACTGATTAGAAACCAGACGGCCTCTTACCTCGTAGCCTGGAGGCCACGGCGTCCATGATTCCCCAAAAAATTTACCATTTTGATTTGTCAGACCACAGGACTGTTTTCCACTTTGCCTCAGTCCATCTAAAAATCGCTTGGGCCCTGTCGTTTCTGGATTTTGTTTATATCTGGTTTCTTTGCATGGTGGTTTTAACTTGTGCATTTGTGGATGCTGTGATGTAATGCTTTCACAGACAAAGCTTTTCATAAGTGTTCCTGAGCCCAGACAGTGATGTCTACTACAGAATTGAGTCTGTTTCTAATGCAGTGAGGGCCCGAACATCACAGCCATCCAATATTGGTTATTGCCTTGTCCCCTGCGTACAGAGATTACTCTAGATTCTCTGAATATTTTATGATATTAAGTACTGTAGATGATGAGATCCCCAAAATCTTTGCAATTTTACGTGGTGATTATTCACATTGTGTTATTCTTGAATTTTCTTTCACAGAGTGTTGAACCCCTCCCCATCCTCACTTCTGACAGACTCATCCTCTCTGGAATGATCTTTTAATACCCGATAACGTTACTGACCTGTTGCCAATTGAACTAATTAGTTGTGTGATATTCCACCAGATTTAGTTTTTTTAGCATTACACAACATTTACAGTCTTTTGATGCCTCTTTCACTGCTTTTTTGAAACATGTTGATGGCATAAAATTCAAAGGGAGCCTGTATTTTACAAGAAACAATAACCTTTCTCAGTTTCAACATTTGATATGTTGTCTTGGTACTCTTCTGTTGTATATAGGGTTTACACGATTTGCGCATCACTGCATTCTGTTTTTCTTTACATTTTACACAGTGTCCTAAATGTTTTGGAAACAGGGTTGTGCAAAGAACCAGTTTTAAACTACATTGATTGGAACCATGGAATGACATTCAAAACATTATATTTTTAGACTTGATCATAAATGACCAGACCTCAACCATCTATTTTACAACTTCACACTGGAAAGTTGACCAGCATCTGCCTTGGACTGGAAGTGTCTGGCTCCAAAACAAGAGGCTAGGGCATTTAATTTATTCATCATGACAATATGTAAACTTCCTCTCTTCTACCAAACCCTCAGTATACATAGATATTTATATGTTTTTATGTATAAAACATACATGAAAAACATTTATCACATCGGGGGCAACTTGAACCGTCAATGGAATATTCTAGAACAATCTTAACAGCCATTTTTCAGTTTGTTTTTACAAAATATAAGTTTACTCTCAAATGGCTTACAATCCTTTTCAGTATAGATGTGTTATTCGTGATTTATAAAAAAAATGAGGGTATTAAAATACGTTTTTCATTGGTTTGTCCTCAGGGAAGGAACATGAAAGCAAATCTCAGAGTATAGTTGACAATCGGGTAAGGAATTACAGTGAGTGAATAATTGCAGGATATCGAAGTGAGGGTGACGGACAGCTTGTCACGTTTTGTAATACGTACACTGTCATACATGTATGTGTAAAAACAGTGTCTTTCCGTATATGAGCACGTAGGAGTATAACAATTATATTGAGCATTTATTGGGATTGAGCACTGTTTACAGCTTTAATGAAAAATACGTGTCACTGCCTCCTCCCATAGACAATGATGCATAGCACTCTACCACAGACCATAATGTGGACGTGATTGGGCCACTCTAGACAGCCCAACAAAAGAAGAGGTTCTGCTTAAATTCCACAACATAGCGAACCAAAATGACTTATCAAAACGACCATGTCTTCTTACACACACACATGACACAACTATTGTTTACTTACAATATTCTAATATTATTTATTCCTGAATGCTTGCGATAATAATGATATCAACAATATTACTAATACTGATATATTACTGTTTTTGTATAATGGCATGCACGATGTTTTTGCATGGATTTTCTATAACGGAGATGCACCGATATGTTGTACAATTTAATGAAATCATTGCGTTTTCAGAAATACTGTTGAAAACTTTGCCTTAAGGTCTCACTGAACTCTTGGAATTGTGGATTGCCTTCGGATTATGTGTATATAATGGCTGATTCTCAATATATCAGTGCTCAGAAGTTGTTGTTTTGTATATTAATGCACAGCCACTCCTATTTCAGTCTTCTATTGTTAAGACCTGAACAGTCAAATGTGTGACTACGTTCAATGCCCTTGTTCACTTCTTTGGACCAGGTCCCGTAGCCAAAAGTAGTGGGGTGGACCGTACAATGCTATTTAGGACGTAATCTGTTTTCTCCGCTCTCAGCGGAGGAACGTAGACGTTGCCCAGCCCAGCCTTTTCTCAGAGACACCGAAGATCTGTAACTTTAATCAGATATCCGTCCCCCACCGTGTTTGGGGATTGTGGTACATCTTTTTTTATCATTACATTAGTACACGTGTGTGGCTTTAGTCCAGCGATAGGTCTAAGGCAGCACGTTGACGTTTATTTTTTTCCCCGTACAGCAATGTTATTGATGCCGTCAACATTTATTTAATAAATGCCGCGTTTGATAAGACTCGCGTCATGACTTTTGGAAGATACACTCACCTGTCGTCGAATTGAAATCTGTTTTTGAAGTCGATTTAAATTGGTCTGAAAATAGATTTCCATTGATGTTCTCAATTAAACCCTTTTGATGGCAAACGTCTCACATTGCACATCTTTGACTGTTTGGATTTGAGAAGAAAACCACTGAGTATAATATAAAAGTACTATTTCTGTATGCCTTTTGAGTATTTAAATAAATATTCATATCAAACACGGTTCTCGTTTTTCCACACTCATTTAGCTACTTAAATCGGTCTCTAGCGGTTGTCAGAATTGGATCACTGTTGTTAACAATGAAAATGTGGAACTGATGCATACTGTATATTCTGAAAGGGTACTTTTGTAATTAGGCCCAAGTTTGAGGATATACTGAATAATAACAAATTATACAAAAACATTATGTACTGTATAAGCATTTGCATCTCAGCTTGTCCCATTATTAACATTATCTCATCTTGCTGAGTGTCATATGTTTGAAGGGGGAACAAATAAACCTGAAATTCAATAAGACAAGAGCTCATATCCCAGTTAAGTAGATCCTAGTAGCTGTGAATGCCTGGAGGAATGGAGATTTGAAAGCAATAAAAAGTTTTTTTAGCTGGAATCCAATATTGCTGCAATAGGCATTGCTAAGCATTTTGCCAGTGTTGATGTTTTACACCCTTGTTATTTCCCACACAAACATTAACACCATAACCAATCGGCTAATGAAAGATTAAGCAACCTTGAGATCATTTTTTAATAAGAAATAGAACAATGCACAGTCTGTGGTCCTGTTCCAAAGATTTGAGGCTGAACACTTCTATTCTCCATTCCTTCTTTCTCTTAACAGTCTACAATTGATTCAGTGAAACTGGTGAAAAGAATTCAGTTCCATGTACTAGTGACTCCTATCCCGTCAGGGATGAACTAGTGACTCCTATCTGGTCACGGATGTACTAGTGACTCCTATCCGGTCAGGGACTTACTTGTGACTCCTATCCGGTCAGGGACGTACTAGTGACTCCTATCCGGTCAGGGACGTACTAGTGACTCCTATCCGGTCAGGGACGTACTAGTGACTCCTATCTGGTCAGGGACATACTAGAGACTCCTATCCGATCACGGATGAACTAGTGCACCTATATGGTCACTAGTATTTGGTCCTTGTCTTGCTGAAGGATAAACTCCTTACAAACTAGGTGTACACCAGAGGGTATTGAATGGTGCTGTAAAATGGTAGCCGTTTTGTTTCAGGGTGCCACTCAGTCTGTGCAAGTTGCAGGAAAAATCCAGCAAAAGAGCCCCAGACCATCACACTTCCTCCTCCATGCTTGAGTGTTGGTTTCTCACACTGAAAAAGCATCCTATCCTTTTCTCAACCCTGTACTAAAACCCTGCGTGATGACCCAAAGATTTCAAATTTTGATTAATCGGTCTATAAGACCCTCCTGTCTTCATTAATCCACTGGCAGTGCATTATGGCCAAGAAAGGCATGTTTTAATATTTTGCCATTTTAGGAACAGCTTTCTTACTGCCTTTCGACCTGTCAAACCTGCAGATTTAACAATTGCTACTGAGACTTGCTTACTTCAACCATTGTTAAGCTGTGATTGAAGCTGTTGTCATGTCGGCTATCATGTAAGCTTTTGACTCTCAGAAATTCTGTTGTGGCTTTTGGTCTGCCATTTGGTGGTGTTGGAAACTGTACTCACTGATGCCTTGACTTTCTTTACAATTGCTCTAAAGAAAATAACTACAATTATAAGGGTTATAATGTTCTGTCTGCTTTTTTAATTGCCTTTTTCTGGCCATGATTATAGCAATACACCACTTCCTGCAGTACAATACTGTCCAATAAACGTTTAAGAGTGAGAAATAATACAGTCTGTCCAATAAACGTTTAAGAGTGAGAAATAACACAGTCTGTCCAATAAACGTTTAAGAGTGAGAAATAACACAGTCTGTCCAACACGGCTTTTAAACAGACAGCAGATACGCAACTTTATGAAGAAGTAATCAAAAAATGTTTGGACACCTTTTAAAAACTCTGAAATATTATTTTTCAGTTTTTGTTAACTCAAAATGTTATTTTCTAACCTCTGCCAGTTTACCACATACCTTTGTACCATTTCAGGTTATTCACTGGACTTGAACTGCTTAAATTTCAATAGAAAAATGGGGGTGTTCTGAAACTTTTGACCAGTAATTTATGTCTGTCATGGAGGAAGGGGAGGCCTTATCAACACGGATCTTCTGCTCATCACATAAAAAACGTATTCAGGCCGCTTGGGCACCTACAAAGCTAACTGAGATGCATGTCATCTCTCACACGTTGAGCTGCATCTCCTCCGTGATAGACGAGCAGTGTGGGAACAAAGCAGAATGAGTTGGCACAGTTGTGCCCACAGGACAAATGTGCCCTGATGTTAAAACATCTCCGCCCAGGTAAAAGCAATCCTGCCCATTCTTCTGCAGTATCCATTCAAATATGTAATGTGTGATCACGCTTGAAAAAACAAACCCTAACCTTAATCTTATAATATATCATTATATACAGTAGACTGTTATAATAAATGTAAAACCATATAGCAATAGTTTTCCCTTTTGGTCAGAATGCACAGACCCATTGGCATCCAGCAGAGACAAAGTAGAGCGGACATCTTGGGATGATAATGAAACGTTCTCGTGGCTATTTTTAGAAAGTGAATGATGTGGCAGTGCTATACATAGCCACTACTGCGCCTGCTTTCCCTCTTTCCATTTTTAGACCCAGCCTGTACAACTCTGGCGTGCTCAGGCCTTTTTTAACATTCTGTCACATGAACAAATCATCTCATCGGAATTGCATGTTTTCATCTAAGCTCAGGAAGCTGAATTTCAATGCTGCAAGAAAACCACTTGAGTGGAACTACAGTGGGTCAGGATCTCCCTCTTAAAATAAGATAAGTACATGTGATGTTAATGTTTGAGCACATTAACAAATGGCAGGTGATCCAATTGAAAACATTTGAAATGCATACCTTTTACGGGCTTGGAAAAGGCCTCAGGTTGTGAGTATACAGGGAAGAAATATGAAGAGGAGTTTGAATATGCCGTATCTAATCTATGTGGCACAGAGGATTTTCTGGAATATTGTACAAATAAAAGTCCATGAAAATAGGCAGATGGACGATTTGTCATCTCCCTTCAGGTGTTTATCTGACCAGCAGAGTGGACGGACAGAGGTTAAGAGCAGCGGAGCGAAACCCTCCAACCCTCCCTCCCTCAGGTGACTCACATGATGCTGGGTTAGCAGCACACGGCATCCATCCCAAACCAATGCAATGCATTCGACCAGGTCAAAAGTAGACCACTAAATAGGGAAAAGGGAGCCATTTGGTACTCACGTTAAGTAAGGCCCAATTGTTTTTGGTAACAACACTGGAAGTGATCATTCTGCTTCAGTAGGTTTCCTTCTGCTTGGTGCCTGATGAACACTGTTATCAGATAACTCAAGTGCGGTAATTTGAATGAGGTTTTTATATAACTCAACACGTGCCATCTGATCTGCACCAGTCAAAACATATGTTACGTGTCCAGGCTTTGAAGATTCACTAGAGAAACCTTGAATTCATTCACCGAGTCTAGTATACAATGTGTAGGGGACTACACAGCCCAGTACCAAACAAAATAAAAAGTTATAAATGATTAACAGTCAATTTACTAGTGGGTCTTTGAAATATTGAGAGGCAGCTCAGCCATTAAATGCAATGTAAATGCGTCTATTTATAAGCTAGTTGTGCAAAGTTAAGCCATGTGGAACAAGGCTAAACCACAGTGTCTTGTTCGTATAGCTTTTAGAGGGAAATGACAGGCGAGCAGCAAAAGGAAAAAAAACACATTTGCATGTAAAGCCACTTCGGTGGGTGACATTAAACTTTTACAGAATGTAGTAGGATTGCAATAAATAATTTCCACATTGAAAAGTAGAAAGCTGCATGCTTGACTTAAAACTCCCACCAGCGTCTTGAAAATCAAGCTTTGTCTGACAGAATTGTTTTTGAGACCTTGAGTCAAAAATAAAACCCATTTTATTATTTCTAAAACCCAGAAGTGGGCATCTTGTAGAGCTGTGACTGAGAGGCAGTATGTCACTTATGTTTAGGGCTTCAGATCTAGAAGTTTCTCCCAGAAACCTCTCTATATGCTTTAGACATAGTTGTACGTGTACGCCCTGAAACATGTAAAAAACTACTTGGAGGGTGATCCATTAAATATTAAGCTCTACAGTCCAAATCCCCTAAATAAAATGTTGTTTCTGATCACTTGATCATTAAGTTCCTTGATGACTAGCTATTCTACGGAGAATATGTTTTAATGTACCCCAGGTTGAAACTGGCCCAACACCTCAAAAAGAAGCACTTTGCCAATTTCTCCCAATTCTCCCATTTCTCCCAATTCTCCCATGGTCGAAGTCAATTGGGTGGGACTATCAACCTCCTAGGCTCATCCTATGATCCTAGGATGAGGATAAAGTTAGATAGCATGGTGGAAACAACCTAAGTTTGTATTGTATATTGGGGGGGTCAGGGTCAATGGATCCCAGGATTTTCACTCTTCTACGGGAGGGGGGGGTGTCATATTGACCTGTCCGTAATATTGGCCGCTCCCCCAATTCTACACCCCTGGGTGTGTACCATCGATGACATTGTCCACACCCACACAGACTCCATAGTGGAAAATGTGTAGGCATACGTCCTCTAACCCCCCCATGTCCTTCATAGAGTTCTGTCATCTAAATAACACTGACTGATCAAATGGAGACACTTACTGATCAAATGGAGACACTTACTGTTGCCTTGCTTGTATATAGCACTGCACTGCCCTCTATTGCTATGTAACGTCCCAGGACTGTGGGCAGCACCTAGTGCTTCTCTGTAATATCCACTTGGGACATCACCTAGCAGAACATCACCTAGCAGAGCATCACCTAGCAGAGCATCACCTAGCAGAGCAT
>JACXGJ010015970.1:0-12857 GCA_016801105.1 Esox niger
ATAATTCAAGGAAACTAACTTGAGAAAGCATACGGAGGTAGGGCCATAAACTTGCTACATGAGAAATTGTTGCATTGTATTTCTTCGTCGTTTTATCCAAGCTATTTGTATCCGGAATTCCTTTGTGATCATGTTGGTAAAAAGGAACACATGCTGCTGCAACATAGTAAACCCTTTCTCATTTCACGTTTAGCACGTTAACGATGGGTTTGTGTAAATTCAGACAGACATAGGTCACATATGGGTCTGTTATCGCCCCATAGCAAAGAGGGGGATTTATTCCGTTAGAATCTGGAAAACAAGACTACTTTAGTAAACCTCTTTGTTGCCTTCTGTCCTTGTTATCGTGTTTCAGATTAAAACATTCTACCTCAAAATATTGAAATAGTCGTTTGTATTGGCCAAGATGAAGTGGTCTAGGTTTGTTTGTCTTTTCCACACTCAGCAGTCTATTTGAGGGGTGAGTCAGCAGGGTCTTGGGTTGTTGACACATTTACTAAATGATCTATCCCGGTGAAGTGACACTCATTGTTTTCAAGAAACATTGTGTTTCTCGTTTGCATTAATCACACTGTGGATGAATGTAGTCTTTGATTTGAATAAATGTTTAAGTCGGACCAACCAAACAACCAGTAAAAGGACCTGCCTCCTGAATTGGCTTTGAATTGTAAACTTAATATTTTAATATCAGTACTATGAAAGTATCCTGTGTCACGTGTAATATTGTATTTTGATTTACCTGTTAGGTGGAATAATTTTTATCATTTAAAAACAACATGGGCAGGAGGGCAGGCCTTTGAATGAAGTAGCCTATCAATTAAGCTCCTATTTGAAAACAGAGTAACCCTCGTCCCTCCCCCATGCCACCCATACACCCCACCCTGAGTGCTTTCACATTCATTCCTAAGGATGGAGATTAGGCACCATTGCTAAGTATGACGCCATGATCCTTGGGTAGAGGAAGGGTGGGGAACAGGTTTTTGGTGCACCATTTTCCCTAGAGGACATCATGTCTGCGACCAGGTATTGCCAGGGGAAGTTGTATTACCTATTCTCACAGCAGTGATGCTCCCAGGTCATTGTTCTCCCCAAAAACAGTTAAAAAAACAATATTTAATGGTTAAGCCATGCATGTTTGTGAACCGTTAAATGTGGTTACAAATTACTTAATTTTGATTGAAATTATTTAGCTGTTTATTTAGGAAAGTCTACCACTCTCTAGGTTGTATGTTCTTTCCAAACTGAACACAAAAGTACTCTGACAGAGGAGTGGAAGGTCCCTACACAGACCTCATGCTCCCTCAGCCTAGCCAGCTGTGCAGCTGATTGACTGGAGGGAGAGAACAGAACTGTATGTGGAGCTGTGGTTACAGCTTTTAACCCAATCCCTCTCATCTACCAACTCCACACTACATCCCCTAGGGAGCTAGCTACCAACCACAGCTCAAATGTATGGTTATGCATCCTGGAGGTAGAGAGGCTCTGGGTCAGGGAAGAAAGCACAGTTTCTGTTTCAGTTCATCCACAACAGACTTGAAAACACTGTAAAATCCTTTGCCTCCAACTCATTGGTTTTCATTATGACTTGTTTCAAAGACCCGGGGAACAATAAATCAAACTGTATAATGCTTTAGGGAACACATTTTCTCGGGTTTCCAGCAACCAGGAAAACACAGCAGTGTATATACTATATGTAACAGAGTATATAGCCTGAAATGTATGTTTGTTACAATGTTCCTTTCTTTTTTAATGCTCTATTATTTATTTATCATAGTTCATCAGAGGGGAAGTTCAGTTGATGTTTAAGTAAACACCAGACATGCAGAAGTCTGAAGAAACTATAGCCTAAGTAGACCAGCTCCACTCTGGAGGTCCAGGAAATCAATGGTGGACTAATTGTAGTTGTATCTGCCCTGATGTCATCAATACTTATCATCCAGTTCCCTTGGTGTCAGCACCTTAGTACACATTACAGAAAAAGCAGAGGAAATGTAGCACTGGTCAACCTGTAGGTTTTAGATGATTCCCAAGGGAATCCCTTTCCGACTCCTTGTAGCGCTTGGTGATCTTCACGTACCAACTGCCCTGGCGTCCAGTAATGCCAGAAGGCTCCAGGAGCTCTGTTGGCCCAGTCAGCAGATCTTCCTGCTCACCAATCTGGCTGTGATTGGTCCAGGACTCCCGCTGGGCTGATTCTGATCGTCCTGGGAGGGAAGGGCCGGGTAGAGGATAGAGGCAGAAGGACATGCGGGAGGGAGGCCTCACCTCGGTGCCCCTACAGACCCAGCATGAATGCAGCACTTCCTGTAACCCAGCTTGCATTAGCTCTTTATTTCCAGTGTCGTCCTTGAGAGGAGCTTTCCTATCGATTAGACAGCCGCCAGCCCGCCCGCCTGTCAGGCACAGACAACGATTAGCTTGCACAAGGAGGGAGAGGAGAGTGAGTGTTTAGGGTTAGGTTTGCACCAGTTCTGGAGGTGTGGCTCCGATGTCTGTTCCATGGAAAGAACAAACAGGCTGTGGGTGGGTTACTTGCCTAATAAAGGAAGGCACCTATAGCAATTAACACAGCTGACAACCAAACTGTTATGCATCGCTAATGTACTCTGACAGCAGGGAAATTTGAATAACGAGCGTTTGGGAGGCAAGAGGTGCGTGCGTGTGTGCGTGTGTGTGTGTAGGGGTGGGGGGATTTTTTGGCGCTAATGAAACAGGTACCTTGCAGCCCTCCCTTTGGTGAGAGATTGTTGGGGCTTCTTACTCTGCTGAGCAGATACACTATGTTAGAGGATGTGTGCTGTTCAGTGTCACTTTCCTAGTGAGGTTCTTTAAAAATGCAAATGTTTTCTGTTGTTGTTGACAATCTGTTATTACAATGTGATAAGTCTTGAACTTCAAACGCTCTCTGAAACTTCAATATATTGCCATGTTTCACAGTTGTTGTGTTCAGTCTCTTGGGGGTATGCTGGGGTGTGAGTGCTGGGGGCTGCTACCCAGCTTTAGTTGTAAAATGTTGCACTGGGTTAGCTTATGTTAGGTCTACTATGCCCTCCCTTCTATTACTGTGTCCCCAGAGGCAGGCAGGCAGTGGACCTGCAGAGAGGGAGCAGGGTGGGTGTTTACTGGTAACGATCATCAACTCTGTGTAATTAGCAGGATGGTGAGTTGGCTAGGCTGGCTTACGGTTCCTCTACTGGGGGAGTGGGAGGATGACTGCTGGGCCTATTCTAGGACATACAGGCTTCTTTATTGTTCCCGTGTGAGGAATTGTCTGGTCAGATGGTTGTAATGTAGTCGCGCTCCTGTCTGGCTTCCTATAAGGCAAGGTTAACCAAATCTATATAATTCTTTCTGGTGCATGTTAGAGTTCATTTGATGATTAAGAAAATCCCCAGAGATCTTGTGTTTTTGTATGTTTTTTTTGATGGGGGGGTCAAAGGATGTGTGGTTTGTTTTTGTGTGGTGCTAATGGGCGTAATTAGAAGGAGTAAAAAGAGAAAATGTTGATTACATGCAAGAATTGCTACACCTACAGGAGTCCTGCTAGTAAATGTTAGTAACAGTTCAAAATGTGGATAAACCACTCAAAATATCCATTGTACTTGCATGTGAGAGAATGCTGCAATGTAGCTGGTCCCATCAGATAACACTGCACATGTCAGTCCTATGCTGACTTCAACAGCTGACTGAGATTTTCTGGAACCAATTCTTGATCAGCCTTAAAATACATTTTGCGGGCTCTTAAGTCCATCAAAAGACCTGGAGTTTCCCACATTTTCTGGGAATCAAGTTACATGTGATTATGTCGATCACTTAATGATCTCGGTATTGTATGTAGACGTCACCCAGCCAACTATAATTGCAGCATACACATTATTGTAATAAAATAAATACACTCTCACTGAATTCATAAGATATTTCATTCATTATATTTTGTTTTACCAAATAAACCCTCTTTAAAGCATTAATTATGTATAGATCAAAATCAGTTCAATTAATGGGTGAATCTGCCTAATCCTTATTAAAGCAAATGGTGTTAAACCGTGGAATGTTCTACCTGTATATTTCACCTAGCAGTTTGTACGGTTATGGTCAGGATATGTGATGAAGCTTTGGTAAGCTACTTAAAGTCTGCAATAATGTTGTTTTTTAAAATTGGTTAAACTTGGCAACAGCTGTGATATTTTAAACATACGAAGATATACTTTTTCCCATTGGTCTTTAAAATATATATGTGCCAATATAAAATTGATTCCTACCCTGACAATGCTACTAGAAACTACCATTGATGTATATAAATTTGATGCAAAGAATTCTCAAAACATCCCTCCTATCATGCTTGACCTTTGATATGGAGTCAATTATGCAGAACGCAGTTTTTGGTTAGAATATTTTTTTTACCCATCAATTTGTCTATAGATTATTCTTTCTGTAGTTTAGATTTTTTTTGAGTGATACTTCCAGATGCATTTTGGCAAAATTTAGTATTTTTCCACCAGGTGTCCTGTAATGTCACAAACACTGCATTTCACAGTATTCATCCCTTTTCAGAGGTTAAGCATGGTTTAACTTGTTATATTGTGTTGATGCGACATAAGGACAAAGGCACATATTCAGTAGTATCAGAGAATTCCCCCCCAAAAAGCCTAATGCCATCTACTCATGACTTGAATCAAAGTTCCTTCTGAATTGAAGACTGAGAATTTCCACGGCGGCGAGAGGCTGATTGATAACCATAGGATGCATTAGATTGCAGACATTGCACACAATCAATTTCATTTAAGGGGCCTTTGTTAGCTAATTTCATATTAGGTTTTGGTTGAACATCTGAAAACGTTCAGTGACATAAATAAAGAAAATCTGAAAGGGGAAATGTGGCGGTATTGTTTTCCGCACAATGTTTTACATGCTGTGACTTTTAGGTCCATTTCAGGACCTGGCTGGTGTGAATAAATCACAAAGTTTCACAGCCTAGCTTGTTTCAATTTACAATGGCATGTTCAAGACGTTCCACGCAGGATTGTGGCTGTCGTTCGTGGGACAATCAAGCGATGTGCTTGCCACTGCACAGAAACCCGATACACTTCAGACAGGATTGTCTTCATACTTGCAAAAATTCCAGGGGGCTCTATTGAAAATCTGACACATGCCACCTTGGAAGGTGGCGTCTCCAACTATTGATATCTGCAAGTTTACACAACAAAATAATACAATTTTCTAGAGTCGTCTACGATATGTCTGGGAAAAGGTTGTGTAATGTAAACAAGCCCAATCCAATGTTTTGTCTCTCGTAATTTATAAAAAAAAGCCTAGTCCAGGATGAGAACAATCAAGCGCAGCAGTTTTTTTTAAATCCAGGAACCTACATGAGAGTATGCTGATGAAAGCCAAAACTGTCACCTTAGCAGGAGATTGTGAAATCAACAGTTTAATACTTGTTCATGCATGTTCTTGAGTCTTCAGCTAGCATGCTAGACCTCGTATCATAGCACTAGCTAACAATTGTGCTGACGGCCTGAGTGCAACGTGCTTCGAATTGCACACGCGAGCACACACAAACAAGTTATCCCAATGTTCATCTGAGTCTGTGAAACCGCAAAATGTTTCTGCCAAAGCTCAGTACTGTCTCTTTAAATGTCACTAATTTAAGAGAGGTTTGGCTCATCAATATATCCAAATGCCGGACTGTGAATTGGCTCTGTTAGTCTGCAGCTTGCTATGTAAAGAGAAGACTAGCGACCCACCTATTCTCACTCCTTCTGAGTCAGACGTGTGTGTTGCATTATTATACTGATCAAACACTGGTGTGATGGACATTCCATTAAATAATTGATCATCAGTGCATTACTGCAACACTGCCATCTGTAGGATTCTAATGGGAATGTTTGACTCTACCAACGCTCATTGAAAAAGTGCTATTTCACACCTGTCCACACAAACATTTTAAGAATTTGTCTCAGGAAATAAATACTTTCAGCTGACTATGCTGGCATAGTGCTTACTGGATGTAGCATGTGTCATTTTAGTAATTTGGCACTCCTATCCAGAGTGACTTACAGTAAGTGTATACATTTAAAACTGGTGGAACAACCACCTAGTTTAGTAGTAAGTGCAGGAAAGTGCCTTTAAGCAGATTTTTAAGCAGGTTTACCTTCTTCCTACCTCCAATTTAAGGAAGAAAAAATCCCATGCGTTGGCCATCACTTTGTGTACCAGCCCATCAGGAAATAACCCCTGAGTCTGGCTCCTCTGTGCATCCATTTCTTCTTGTCTGCGCTTTGGGGTTTCAGGCTTGGTATCTTTACAAGTGCTTTGAGACAACTGCTTATGTAAAAAGGGCTTTTATAAAATACATTTAAAATGCATTTGGTTTTTATAAACGTATGCCTATAAATTGATACAGTTAATTGGCATATCCTGGAACTGAGCCACTGAAATTGAGCCACTGAGCCACTGAAACGGTTCAAGCGGTAACCTTTTTTCAAACGTATGCACAAAGGCCATTTTATGGCACCCGCGGTCGGTGTGTGAAGCATCGGTAATTTGCAGCAGGAGGCGGTCTGTGCTGCCCAGTGCCCAGCAGCCGTCCTCCCTGGCGTAGGATCACGTAAACTGGGGCAGCCCTGTTGGGCATCCTCCTGCCTATTTAAAGGCCCATTGGAAGCAGCCTAGGGCCAATTAGAGCCATTACTGTCATGGGATGCCTCTTCACCTCTCCACTCCAGCTTCCTACCGCTCTACCACTCACAGGCCGGGCCTGATTTAATCACTGCAATTGACTTAGTCCTTCCTGAGCGGGACCAGGGCGGATAACCAGGGGACTCGGGGGATGGAGGTGGCTGATCAGATAGCAGCATGACCCTGTCCATGCCTGTACGGCTCCTTCGCGGTGCTGTCTACCTCTGGAACTGTCCCTGGCAGTATGGAGCGCCGCTGTTTTGGGATCAGCACATTCCCTGCTTTACTACGTGGACTAACGGGATTAGTTGAAATAATCAGAGGGATTGTGTTGTGCTGGAGAGGAAATGTGGAGCAAGATCGCGGTGACGCCTGGCTGGATTGATGTCTAGGTGGGTGATTGGGTAATCCCATGGAGATCAGGTCAGCAGTGTTGCTTCTGATTCTGCACACTAAACGAGAGCAGCTTAGACGATGAAGTAGAATGGTCAGGGTGATCTGACTGACCGCTAATCGCAGGTCATCTCTGCTGCGCGGGGCGCCAGTCTTTTATGTCCTTGTTTTCCGTGGAGCCACGGGAATCTGCTTGCATGTGTCCCGTAGGATGTTGGCCTGAATCATAACAGCCTCTGCAAAACAGAGCGAGAATGGCTGATGTTAGCAGAAGCCCAGGCAGCAGTTTTCTCTGTTTTTAATAAATCTTCCCAGTTGCTGTCCGCAACTACAGTCAACTACTGGGTCAGCCTCAATCCCACGCTCCTCGTTTCTGTTGGGGGAAGGCTCTCTGCACCTGTTCTCTAGAGCATGCCCACACGGAGGAGGAAATAAAAAAGAAAGGGAGAGTGTAAGGTACAGAGATAAAGGGGACACAAGGGCAGTATCCCCCCCTCCAAAATGGCCATGAAGCTGTCGTTCCTGAGACATCTTTCTATTCCCGTGAAGAGGGGTTGGTACGTGTATTTGCACGTGTGTGTGCAAGAACTTGCCTGTGCTATTTGGGGGGGGGATCTTTGCCTGCAGATTGAGTTGGAGGGAGGTAGGAGAGAGGGGTTCGTTAGGGGCTGGACAAATGGGCAGAACCTCAGTGAACCTTAGCGCTGGTCATGTACTTTGACCCCCCCCCCCCCCATACTCTCCCAGACCTGATCTGTGTCCGTGACTCGACTGCAGTCGCACGTGACACACATTTACAAATGCTTGCATGTCGTCCTGGACACACATTACACGGCCACCGTCTCTCTCCGTTTAGTGTCCCCCTACCAGGGACCCCAGCAGAATGAGCCGTGATCTTCATGTGCCTGTTAAGTCAATCCTAGGGTCCTTGTGGAGGGGCTATACGACGCCTGCTATCTCCTCTGGACACATGGTGCTGCAGCTCTTCGAACAGGGCAGTGGAGTGAACGGCCTGGCCTCTGTATCTCTAACAGCAGGGTGGAGGGTAGCTGGGCCAGTCCTCCATTGACAGACAGACATCCACTAGCACAGTGGCCGGGTCCTTTGTCTGGCTGTCCTCCAGCATTACCCCTGAGGCCCTGCTCACTAATTGCTCGGTGTCCCGCAGAGGGACCCAGAGAGAGAGGGGCAGGCAGTTGGGGGTACTTGTTCTGTGCTCTGATCGGGTCCCCCTGTTCTGCCTTTCTCTTTCCTTTTTTCCTTTCAACTCAGACGTAACATTAAGCAAGTGTCTTAATTTGGTCTAGAGACCCTCCCCCCCTCTGTCTTGGTGTCACTCACATCTGTCCCATCACAATGGTTCCTGTATCCTCTGGCCTCCCCCTCCTTCCTGATATTCTCCTTCCCTCTCGTCTCTTTACACACACACACACACACACACACACACACACACACACTCATCATGTCTGTCCAATTCACTCCCTTGCATCTCTCCCCGGACCCCCACACATTTATGGTGTTTCGCACATCATACATCTGGTATTAAAACTACTGTTCAACATGGCATGCATCTGGTATTAAAACTACTGTTCAACATGGCATGCATCTGGTATTAAAACTACTGTTCAACATGGCATGCATCTGGTATTAAAACTACTGTTCAACATGGCATACGTCTGGTATTAAAACTACTGTTCAACATGGCATACGTCTGGTATTAAAACTACTGTTCAACATGGCATGCATCTGGTATTAAAACTACTGTTCAACATGGCATACATCTGGTATTAAAACTACTGTTCAACACGTCATACATCTGGTATTAAAACTACTGTTCAACATGGCATGCATCTGGTATTAAAACTACTGTTCAACATGGCATACATCTGGTATTAAAACTACTGTTCAACACGTCATACATCTGGTATTAAAACTACTGTTCAACATGGCATGCATCTGGTATTAAAATTACTGTTCAACATGGCATGCATCTGGTATTAAAACTACTGTTCAACATGGCATGCATCTGGTATTATGACTACTGTTTAACACGGCATACATCTGGTATTATGACTACTGTTTAACACAACACACATCTGGTATTATAACTACTGTCTAGCACCACATGCATCTGTTATTATAACTACTGAATAGCATGGCACACATCGGGTATTATAACTACTCTTTAGCACAGAACACATCTGGTATCTTAACTTGTGGCTGGCTCATTGCACATACTGTATTGTTTCCCAGATAAAGAATGTTTACTTGACTTGGAATGTAGTCATGCAATAAATCATGTATCACTATAATCAGGGAACATTGTCAATTAACCATAAGACATAGGGCTCGTTTTCAGTACCAGAGAGACAACAAAACGCTATATAAACTTCTCATGGTTTATGTAATTTCCATAGTGTTTGAATTCATACTGGCTTGTTCCAGTACCACGCAGGATTGTGGCCATCAATCGTGGGATAATGGAGCAATGTGTGTGCGTCCTTTGTCTTCTCACTTGCAAACCTCCGGGAGCTCTATAGAAAATGTAGAGCACTCTACCTCAGAAGATGACATCTTGAGTTATCGATATCTGCAAGTTAGCACAGCAAAATATTGTAGTGTCTAGATTCCTCTTCGATATGCCTTGGAAAATGGAGAATAATGTAAACAAGTCCTTGCTGGTTATGTATTGAAAAGGTGTTTTATAAAATATGCTCACGGCACTTTTTCTCTTTCTGCACAGGCACCTCTTCAGCCACCCCCTGGGTCCTCAGCATCTGCAGCAGCAGCCTCAGGGACCCCACAGGCTCTGAAGTTGACTTACCCAGAGACCTTGGACCGCATCAAAGAGGAGTTCCAGTTCCTTCAGACCCAGTACCACAGGTATACAAGCTCCACCAAACCCACCTCAGCTGTGTGTGTATGTGTGCGTGTTGCAGGCGTGTGTTTGTGCGTGTTGCAGGCATGTTTATGTGCTAGCTTACATGGCTTACTGTGGCCATCCATTGGAGGACAGGGCCACGGAAATATAACAGAGACTAAACCACAACAAACATGCTTTCTTCATATTTTAGTTTATAGATGAAATGGAACATGCATCCTCTGGATATCGTTAACCATAGATGAGTCCTTCTTTGTGTATATGGGGCTCAATTGTTTTTTGCATTTCTCTCTGGCTCTGAGAGCGAGTTTTCCTGGCATAGTTTCCTGAGTTATTGGGGTCTGTTGGCGCTCTGTTGTTGGGGGAAGGACATTCAGAAGATTGAGACTTCACAACAACACGTGTGTGTGTGTGTGTGTGTGTGTGTGTGTGTTTGATGTGGGGTGTGTGTCTTCCTGTATGTCTCTATCTGTGTGTTTGATGTTTATTCTGTACAGGAATGGAGCCAAACCAGGCCTAACTGGCTTTGACTGTGGGACTCCCAGCCTGCCCTGCTCTGCCTCTCTGTTCTATTGGCACACCTTCACACAGTCCCGCACTTTGATTTGACCAGCCAGAATCGGCTATTCCACACACTCTCCCAGCTAACTCCTATTGTGTGGCCCCCTCTCGTGCCTCCTCCCTACCAAGCCCCCCCCTTCCAGGCACCGGCTCAAAGGCTCCCCATACAAACAAGGGGCCAGCGTTCAAACAGCCTGGCTGATTCCAGACATACCTCTGGATCGCACCACAAGCGTCACCGCTGGCATTCAGCAGCCGGTCCAATAAAAGTATCACACTACAGTCCAACAGCAGCCTCAGAGACTGAAGACTGGCCAGGTCAGCCCTGTTCCACTGAGCCCCTGTTCTGAAGCCAGGTCAGCCCTGTTCCACTGAGCCCCTGTTCTGAAGCCAGGTCAGCCCTGTTCCACTGAGCCCCTGTTCTGAAGCCAGGTCAGCCCTGTTCCACTGAGCCCCTGTTCTGAAGCCAGGTCAGCCCTGTTCCACTGAGCCCCTGTTCTGAATCCAGGTCAGCCCTGTTCCACTGAGCCCCTGTTCTGAATCCAGGTCATTCCTGTTCCACTGAGCCCCATTCTGAAGCCAGGTCAGCCCTGTTCCACTGATCGCTGGTTCGGAAGCCAGATCAGTCCCTTTCTACTGAGCCCCTGTTTTAATGCAAGTTTAGCCGTTTCTCTGAAGCTAGGTCTGCCCTGTTCCCCTGAGCCCTGGTCCTGAAGCTAGGTCAGCCCTGCTCCACAGCGCCCTGGTCCTGAAGCTAGGTCAGCCATGTTCCACCAGCCTCCGGTTCTCCCAAGCCATTTGCCTCTGTTCTACTTTCTTACCTGTTAGGCCCAAGTTTCCCTTTTCATGAAATTAATTAAAAAATATATATTTTTTGATTCATTGATTCATCTCCCTTAGCGTTTACCGGTGCCCAACCCCATCTGAGGGAGATGCTAGATTGAGACTAGTTTAGACAAGGAAATCCTTGCTGATAATGTCAGCCTCAACCGCAGGCAATGCCCGACCAATTTGCTTTGCCCCATGAAACACCCAACCACACATTATCCGGCGGCACAGTCATGGCTCAAATCTAGACTGTGGTACACAGCTTGGCACTAGAAAAGAGCAATGTAGACCACTGTACCACCTAGCTGCCCCAGAGTGCTAAAAAATAGGGCATAAGAGATTTATTTTTCTTCGTTCATAGAACCGTGGTTACATCAGTAATATCTGCTTGATGTTAAATGCCGTTGTAATAAAGACACCAGTGTACATATTGGCTGTTGAATAGACTCATCTGTTGACCCATGTATCCATATACTTGTACTTTCACAATGCCGTAACAGTTGGTTAGCGTCTTGATTTTAAACGTAAAACCTGGTGTCCAGCTTTTTACGGGCAGACCAGCACATGTTACTCTCATGTCATAAAACACATGGAGCATTAATAACACAACTTTACTTGGCAACAACCAGGCATGCTGGATTAACATTGAATAACTGATCTTCCGACAACAGGCTGGTTTGCGTGGCGGTGAGCCACGTGTGTAACTGGTGTTCCCGGAATGAAATAATGAGATGTTTCAAGTGTTGTTTTAAGGTATGTTTGGGACAGACACTGGTCTATTGGATTAGCTTTGACCCGATGGCCCTTTTTGAGAAAGACGGACATTCTCTTCTTGACGATGATCTCTCTCTCTCTCACACACACACACACACACACACACACACACACACACACACACACACACACACACACAGACCTTTTCCATGCCTGTTACTGACACACTAATGAGACTTAATTTAGGTAAAACGCATGGCACAAACACACAGCGGTCAGAGACAGACAAGCTAAATGCAGCCTCACACACTGATCTAGGCCAGAAATAGCAGGGCTCAGGCTAGTATTTTGGCCCTATTGATCGTGACTGCAGCCTGATTGCTGTTGCTTAGATGGATTAAGAGGCAGGGAAGAGACAGAGTTAAAAGGATTAGGAGTGATGAGCTATATGTGTGTCTTTCCTGTCTGTGCGTGTCTATCTTTAAGAGTGTGTGTTTGTGTATGCGTGATACAATATACTGTATGTGGACCCTATTGAAGAGGAAGACATTAATTAAACATGGCTAGATGGGTGGGTCGCCTATTGTACTGCTGTCACAGGACTCGTCACTGCGTGAAGTATACTTGTTTGTGCCTGCCAAGTTAGTCGTGTGTGTGTTCTGCATCTGCTCTTTAAACCACCTCTAATCAGCAGACTGAAGGAGACTGTCAGGAGCTGCTGACATGGAGCTCTCATTACAGTAATTACACACACACACACACACACACACACACACACACACACACACACACACACACACAC
>JACXGJ010015971.1:0-12856 GCA_016801105.1 Esox niger
ACATGCCTAATTTTGTTCGAACAATTATTGCACACTTCCTGTAAATGGTATAAACTTCGTTTCACTTCTCAAATATCACTGTGTTTGTCTCCTATATGATATATTTAACTGATTTTTTTTATCCTAAGGACCAACGATTTATGAAGGAAAATCATGGACATTAACAAGGTTGCCCAAACTTTTGCAGACCACTGTATATAAACAAACAGATCTTGCAATACAACAAATTACATATGTTGTCTGTAAATGCTGGAAAATTTTTGATAATCAATAACTGTGTGGTGAGTTGCAGTCCACCCACACTCAATGTTTGATTTTGATCAACTAAATTCCACCCCATTAATGTTCAGATTCTAGTTGTTCATGTAATTCAATAAAAATGTATCTCTAAATATGTTTTACTGGATGCCTCTCATAAATTGTACACACCATTCCCGCTAAGCCCCTTAGACATCATTGAATTAATTAATGCTAAATGTGTCACGAACGCAGGTTAGGACCCAAGTGCGGACTGGGGGCGAGAGGGGCAAAGACACGCAGAAAGGACGGGGACAGTAGGTTGTTGAACAGACCTTGACTAGATACTGGCTAAAGACAGAAAATAAACATGCTTCACACAGGTTGCAGTGAGAACACACAATCGATTGTTTATTGGTACAGGTGCAGCTTAAATAGAACATCATATGGCATAGTCACATGACAAACACACCTGAGAGGAATCCACAATAATTGGGAGCATACTCTTCAACCAATCAATCAATTAACATAGGTAAGGTGTCTCACGTACCGGCGACAAAGGCACAGATGAACGACAGGCAGAGTAGTCGGGGACAGGCGGAAGGTCGGTAAACGTGCTGGTGGCAGAGTAGTCGGGTACAGGTGAGAGGTCAGAGTACCGGCGAGGAACAGAAGTACAGGCAGGGCTCAGGCAGAATAGTCGGAAACGGGCAAACGGTCCGAACCCGGAAAGGCAGGGCGAGAGACTGGAAACCGCGAGATGTGGCATGTAAACATGAAACATTGATCTGGCAGGGGAGAATTGGCAGGGAGTTGTATTTATATGTGTGGTGATGCGGTGACTGGGGACAGGTGTGTGATTTGGTGCGCACTGAGACTCAGGAGCGCGGGTGCCCTCTGCTGCGTGCTCGCGGAGGCAGGGACATGACAAAATGAAACAAACATGCTAAATGAAAAGCCCCAGGTCTGATCCTCTAGGTGAAGGATAGAATTGTAGTAATGTCTATGTAATGCTTGTAAATGCATTTACCCTAGCATAACTAAATACAACTTTTCTCTCTTATCAACAGAACATTGTGAGACAGGAAATATTGGAGAGGCTGTTGTGTAGGTTTCAGTATGTTATTGTCCAGTTACCAATTAACTTGGACTACATGCAATTCTTGTGTCGCCAGGAGCTGATTCTAGTACAGTCGTTCTCCAGGTATGTTCAACTACCCACAGTCGTCACAGATTCGCTTAATAAGCTCCATGGTCTTGTAAGTGAGCGTGTGGCATTTACATTTCCAAATGTGAAAGTGGAAACTGTGGTAGGTGTGCACGGGCGTCCCATTGTTGTTGTGGAACAAGAAAAGTTGAAGGAAACGCTGGAAACTCAACTGCCTGTGCCTTTCTTAACCAGTCTAATGGGGTGTCCTGTAGAACCATCATTTGACAGATGCAAGACTTTGGTCTGTCTGTTGAGAAATCATACATCTCCATTACAGACCCGGAGCATGACACTGTGGTCACTACTTTAGAGACTGAAAATACACATGCAGGCTACCGAATGATGAAAGGGAGATTACAGCCCTTGGCTCTTCGGATACAATGCAGAAGGATGGTTGCCTCAATGCACCGGGTGGATTCTGACGGGATCCTGTCCAGAATGGCTCAGCTTGGATGTGTGGTGCGGAGAACATACTCTGTACCAAGGCCCCTGTCATTAGTGCATGTGGACACCAATCACAAGTTGATGCAGTACATACTGTTCAAAAGTTCAGTGATCAATCCTTCAGGAGTCTATATGTTTAAATTATAATTATATCCCCAGGATCAATATTGTCATCTTTGGAGGTGTAGATGGATTCTCCAGAAAGGTAAGTGTAGTCACCTGTAGTCAACCTTTGCTGGCACGGTCCAGAACCAGCAGCCCAACACTTGCAAATTCAATGGAAAATGTGACTTACTCAACTGTGTCACTGCTAAAATGCAGAGCAATCATTTAAAATATATTAAACTAACTCTGTGGAATATTACTACAATACCTGATTGGTAATTGTGGACTCCAATCTGTATGATAAAATCAAATACATGTTACCAGCCTACAGGAACATGTTGGTTATGTTTAAGGATGTGTAGTGGCAGGTTGAATGGGATAACATTATGATTGAATGGCATACCCAGAGTGTGAGTGCTTTTCACTGTGTATAGGTCATGTACTTGGGTGCTGCCACAAAAAGTCGAGCCTCAACTGCTTTTGACTTCTTCTTGGAAGCAACACAAAGCCATGGAATACCTACAAGGTAATGTTTTAAGTGTCTGCAAATTACCTTCTATTCTAGTATGAAGCATTCCCTGACAGCACTTTATTTGTTTTCCTGGTTACTGGTGAAATCCTATCAATGCTTTCTCATTGGCAAATGTCAAAGATGCAGAAAATCACGCTGGGTGTTGCATTTGGTTGCCTTTCTTTAAAAGACTGTAAAACCTGATACCAATCATCTTCATTTAAGAATAAGAGCAGACCAGGGGGTGGAGAATCTGGATACAGCTCATTTTATGTTTTCTGTGTGTTGAACTGGCAGAGGAAGCTTCAGGAAAAAGCATTCATAATCAGAGGTGAGAAAAAACCTTTTTGTGTTATGCATATTGTTTGTATGTTAATACTACTGTTAAATTGCTTGCCCATCATATACTTTGAGAGCTGCTGGATGTGTTGGATTTAGCTTTTTTTTACTAAAATGCATGTTTCAACTTCAGATCTTTTGGTAAAACAAAATGCAGAACTTTTGACTCAACACTTGCATTACATACATAATACTGTGAAATCTGTGTATTGGAACTATTTTGAAGGATTGAACGTCTTTGGCGTCATGTCTGGATCTCAGTTTCCAGCAAGTACAATAATTAGTTCCACTGTCTGGAGGAAGATGGTCTTCTGGACCTTTCAAGTACTGTACACATCATGTTCTGCTTACACTATGTGTTCATGCCACGAATCCAGGCAGACAAAAACTTTTGATGGCTGTGACCACAAACCCCTTCGAACAGAAGGCAATTGTGTCCTGAGCAGATATGGCAGTTGGGTCTCATGCAGAACAACGTTCTTGATGTTGATCCACAGGTGTTGTAGTACTCACAAGTTGCAGTTTTAATTTGGAATACAGTTTTTGTTTCCAGAAAGAAAATGTGTGGCATTTACTAAAGTATTGATAGTTTCTGTAAGAGCCAGAGATGTATTGGGAGGCTGGGCATTACCAGAACTTGGATGCAAGGATTGTGGTGCCTGAATTTGAAAGTCCCTTGACCACAGAAGAGATAGCAGACCTTCAACCAGCAGGTAACCCTACAGCATCCTTCAACTCTCATGGATGTGACATTTATGTCATCTACAGTCTATGTAAATGGACTAGACTCAGTATACATTTCACCAAATAACACTTTGTCCATTTGGAAATTAGTTTCACAATATAGTTTATGCTATAGAACTGAGTTATTCTTTCTCATTAACAAATGTTTCATCCCTCTAGTACCAAAGTTGAATAGCATGACAGAACAGTGCCCCCCAACAATGCCATGTATTAGATGTTATTGAACTCCCGAATTAATATCCAACCGGATAGTGACAACAATTTTTTGAGTTTGACCATAACATCATTCATTTGCATTTACCTCAAATGTAATGAAAGCAACTGTTAATAAAATGATTTGGAGATTTACAGTAAACTGTATGTATAGACATGGGAAATCACTGGTAAAATTGCAAATATTTTAATAGTGCCTGAGATTAAATGAAAAGTATAACAAATGGTGCAAATCTCATTATGTTACAACACAGATCAAATTCACTCAAAGCCATTGTTTTTAAAATAAACTGTCACTACAAAAAGTAGTGTTCGTAACTTTTAACAGGTGTAAGTGCAATTACTACAAAGGCCAGCTGTAAGGCTACAGAAGTACTGAGTAAGTGTCACTAAATTCTTAAATGTGCATGTATATGATTATTACAAGATAACATTTCTTGGCCAACTGGCCACCGAATGAGGTAATTGTCCCATAACATGGATCACTCCTCCAGACAGGAATTCCAGTACTGTTTACATGTATGCATACTGTTCAACTGTATGGCAAAAAGAGTGACCCTAGTGACTGAACATGTCAGTTCACAATTCCAAATTCTCAGAAACAACTGTATAAGTTAACAGACATGCGGGCCACTAACAGACAACACCCCTGTGGAACATCTGCCCCCCCTTACCTGAAGTCTTTCTCAAGTAAAGGAACTGGCTGGGCATACCTGAAAATAACTAGCCCTTTGTGTATAACCGCTTTGATGGTGTGGGGTTGTGTCACACATGATTGAAAGCCTGGCCATAATGAATGGCAGTAATCATAATTGTTTTGAAGTTTTCTTATGTTTTGAGGTGTTTGACAGGAAACGTGATGGTGCTTGCACAAGCACTCACTTTGGGATAGCTTACAGTGTGCACTCCCCACACGTTCCGTAAAGTCATGGTCAAATTTTAGGTGGATTTGGAAATCCCTTGTTTCCGATGGTAGGATGTGTAGGTGCTGTTGCCCTGTTAGCCACTGTAACACCTTAGGGACTGTTGGGGGCTTGGGACTGGAATCCAGGTCATCATCCTCCTGACTCCCATCAGGATTCTGTTCCATATCTAAGCGAGTGGATACAGTCCATTGATCCTTTCAAAACATTAAGTACCAAAAGTTCTACACAGAAAAGAAATTGTAACGTTGGCTGCTATACATAGTTTAAACTAAACTACAAGTATTCAATAACCCTTAATAGCACAATTTCAGACATTCAAAATGTATTTCCATTAATTGTTCTTATTGTTCCCACTTTCCAAATACATTTTATTCTACTAGTTCTATTCTCAAAAGGGATTATCACAGTACCCCACCCACAAGCAGAGTTGTGAAAAGTACACAATTGCGTTTACCACAATCCCTAAAAGACCAAGAGAAGCTCATTCATGCTTTTATCTCTAGTAGGTTTGACTACTGTAATGGCCTCATAGCTGGACTCCCCAAAAAGACTGTGAAACAGCTGCAGCTCATTCAGAATGCAGCTGTTAGAATGTTAACCAGGACCAAGAGGACAGAGCACATCACTCCGGTTCTTAAATCTTTGCATTGGCTTCTGGTCAGTTACAGCTTAGACTTTAAAGTGGTGCTTCTAGTTTATAAATCTCTGAATGGTTTAGGACCCGAATATATCTCTGATATGTTTGAAGAATATAAACCAAGCAGGGCTCTTAGATCCAGGTCAGCTAGTAGAGCCCAGAGACCAAACTAAACATGGAGAAGCTGCGTTTAGCAGTTATGCTGTACACAACTGGAATTAACTACCAGAAGATCTTAGTCGTTCACCAAACATGTCCATTTTTAGATCCAGGCTAAAAACACTTTTCTTTTCATGTGGCTTTGACTGAGCTCTTAAACTTAACCACACTGTGATCCTAATAGCTTCCTATGTTTTTATATTCTATTTCTATTTTCTTATTCTATGTTTTATTGTTATGCTGTATTTTTTTATTTCACTTCTTGATTTATTTTGTTATTAAATGTATATCTTGCTAACTTTTACAAATTGTAATGCAAGTTCTGGTGCTATCAGAGGAATAACCTCTGTGTAAATGTAACATTCTGCTGATGATGGATATGACTGTTCTGATTCTATTGCATTATTTTTATTTTCACTGTAAAGCATATTGAATGCTTCTATGTATGACTTGTGCTATATAAATATGCTTGCTTGCTTGTGTTAGAAATCAGCCGTTTCGTAAAGTGGTTGTAATAATAATTAGCATACCCGGTTGTCAAGGGAGAGAGTAGATAATTTGTTTATTGCAGCATTAGATAGTCTTGTTCATGAGGTTACGGGCCTGGTCTTCCTTACACAACCTCAGTCTTATCTTACTCAGTCTCTTCTCACTGTAATGTTGGTTACAAGCTGATATATACATCGAGGGGTGTGTTTACCTAGCAAAGCCAAGACAGTAACCCCCATGCCAAATGGTCAAAGTAAACATTCCTGTGGTTATCAGAGCACAACCTACAGTGAGAATCTAAACAGAGAGGTTTCTGTTATTCTCATTATCTAGGCACATATTCACTTCCAATGAAATGCACATTCATATTGTAGTTGTTAATGCTTAGATCCCACACTTGCTTGCTAGTACATAATTCAGGTAAAGAGAGTTCATAACTAACCAGTGATCAACGAAGAACAAAATTATTTTTGACAGCACTTGAGCATGACTTTGTCTAAGAGCATTTTCATTTGAATTTAACAACATTAAAATAAGCTGTATTATATTAGTTCCTAAGTACTAAACGTACACTGCTCAAACAAATTAAGGGAACACATAAATTACATAAAGTATTTTCATATGCACAAAATAATATAGTGTCATTCAAAGCAGTAAAATTCTTATGCATGGCACGGGACAGCTACGCAATAAGCATTAAGTAAAATATAAACCAAAAATTATACTTAACCATTCGAAAGAGTGAAGGTGTGTAATAATGCCTACGAATGGTGCATTGAATGTGCATAAAAAGTCATCAGAGCATTTGAAGTATTCACATGATCGATATTGTAGGTTGAGAAGCCTTATGAGCTGGGGGAAAAAGTCTGGAAGTGCATGCCCTGATGCTCCAGTAATGCCTACCTGATGGCAGCAGTGTGAACAAACCATAGCCTGGCTGTAGCTTTTAATGATAATTCTTGCTTTCATAAGGCTTGGTGTGTGGTAGATGCCTTGAACGGAGGGGAGTTGGCATGCCACTGCACTACTGCCATACCATGCAGTAATGCAGCCTGAGAGGATGATCTCAGTGGTGCACCTGTAAAGGTTGGCGAGATTTTTATAAGTGAACTCAAAAAGATCTTCAAAAAGAAACATTTGGCTGTTTGAAATCTCAGGTCTGGTCAGGTCCAGTCAATAGTATACCTTTGCAAGATTATTCCATAACAAAGTAATTAATATTAAATGATTAATGTATGTTTAAAGTGGCCCGCTGGAGGTCATTTTGTAGGGCTTGCGCAGTGCTCCTCTTGTTCCTCCTCGCACAAATAGCAGTTACTGGTCCTGTTACTGGTTTGATGCCCTTCTACGGCTCTGTCCAGCTCTCCTCATGTAACGTCTCATCTCCTGGTAGCTCCTTCATGCTCTTGAGACTGTACTGGCAGACACAGCAAACTCCTCCTGTTTAATAACCCCTTTGGGGCGTGTCAATGAAAACAATTGTAAAAATATATTTTTACTCACTGCCGCAAATAACATCCTGTATGTGCACTTTTGTCAACCAGAAGCCCTGCAATCGTGATCACAAATCCACAACAAAAGTCGTCCTTCAGGATTTCCGCAGCAGCCCTAACTAATTATACTTGATCTTATTATGTTGTTTGGAAGTCTACAATACATAAAACAATCACCAACTGTGGTAAAACAACCAATGGATTGTCTATCCATGTAACCCCCTCCCCCAAAGACAGAGAAAGAGCAAGTGAGCGCGCACCATGGGGAGAGGCGTGTGTCGCATTTATCATGCTCCCAATAAATTCATAATGTAATGGAATTGCATTGAAGACGCACTCAATTGCTATAAGCAATTGTTTTGAGAAAAAAAGAAATTGCCAAACGGCGAAAGAAGTGGAATCAATGATTATGTCCTGAGCAAGGGATTGTGAAAATGGGTCTGAACATTCTGAACATTCAGGAGATGAAAAGTATCAGGACAGAATCAACCTATTTGTAAAAATAAGTCTAGCCTAAATGCTATACTATTATAATATTTTGCATTGTTTTAGTGGAATTACAAGACCTATATGATAACTTCATATAAGGGTAGAGTAACCAGTGGTCAAATATGCACCTATGCTGTGTTGTGTAGTCTCCTGTGAATATAACCATCCGAAGGAATACTGGACTAATTTCCACCACTTCCAGTTATTGCACATGTCGGTAATTCCAAAGGAAATAAAGGCGCCCCCTATTCAAGACACCCCATAAGAAATTAAAATAAATCCTGAGTTCAAAAAAGGGACAGCCATTTAGTGGAGGCTTTTGGAAGTACAATTTGACAGAATAAGTTCAGTGACCCCATACGGGCATTTTCAATGATTATCCGATTTTTTTTTAAGAAAATGGATGTGAGTAAAGAATATATCATGTTCATTTTATTAATTTATACATTCAAAACCATTCAACTTGTAGTTATTCTGGAGTCCTGGGAGTTTCCAAATGTAATGTATAACTGTCTACCTATATTTTACTATTTTATTTTAATATAAAACTAAAATATGGGCACTTGCGTTTTTTCATTTTTCAGAATATTTCACATGATTTCTCATGTAAGTGTCTAGAGAAATATGTTTTCAATATATCCTTCATGTAGCTGAGGGTCAGCACAGTCCCTGAATATAAATAACTTCCTTCTACTGTAAAGGATGACCATTTTAGAGCCCAAAATGTCAAGACAGTGACAGGTGGATTTGGAAACCCAAGCTGTCAGAGGGTTAACTGACTTGGTGTCACATGGTGATGATCGGGTTCCCTTAATTTTTTTTTAGCAGTGCATATACACTGTTATTTCATTCACTGTTATTCCATATACAAACAAACAACAGTCTCCTAAAAGCATGTAGGAAAATGGTCTGATGGTTGATCCAAGATTGATCTTTTTGGCCTTAATTCCAAAAGGTATTTTTGACAGAAAAACAACAACGCACATCACCCAAAGAACACCATACCCACAGTGAAGCATGTTGGTGGCAGCATCATGCTTTGGAGTTTTTCTTCAGCTGGAACCGGGGCCTTAGTCAGGGTGGAGAGAATTATGAACAGTTACATATACCAAGCAATTTTGCACAAACCCTTCAGGCGTCCTGTAGAAAGCTGAAGATGAAGGGTGTGCACTTGCACACACCTGGGGGGTAATCGAGGCAACGATCTACACCTGCCTCCAATTGGGGTGACCAAAATCAAATTGAGGTGCCTACAGGCACCACCCTCTGTCCAGTCCTGACTATGGCCCCAGTCCGGCTAGGGGCATAGCCAGGACATGACATGTGGATCCCAGAAACCTGAAGGATTACATTACAGACACCGGGTCGTTGAGAATGGTGATTGGGGCAGAGCCATGGGGCTCCTCCTGAAGTCCAAAGTCATCTCCACAGTCTTGAGCATGTTTACCTCCAGGTTGTTCTTACCACAACAGAGGACTAGCTGTTCAACCTCCTGTCTGTAGGCAGACTCGTCACCGTCCCGGATGAAGCCAATGACCAGAGTGTCGTCTGCGAACTTCAGTAGTTTGACAGATGGGACTCTTGAGCTACGGTTGTTGGTGTAGAGGGAGAAGATCAGTTTGGAGAGCATGCAACCCTGGGGGGTGCCGGTACAGATTGTTTTGCTGCTGGATGTGGAAGTCCACAAACAGGATCCTTGCATATGTCCCTGGAGAGTCATGGTGTTTCAGGAAGTACTGCAGTCCCATGTTGACAGCACTGTCCACAGACCTGTTAGCCCGGTAGGCAAACAGCAATTGGTCTAGCAAGGGGCTGGTGATGTCCTTCAGGTGGGCACTAATCTTTCAAATAATTTCATGACCACATATGTAAGGGCGACAGGTCTGTAGTCATTCAATCCATTTTTGATTGCAGTATGGGTTTTTTGTTGGCACACACGTCTTCACAAAAATGTATGTAAGATGTTGCAGAGTTAGTAAGTTCGTGTAGGTCAATGGCTGCAGCCTCAAAGACACTCCAATCAATAGAATCGAAGGAGGCTTGTAATTCCAGTGTCTTGGCAGATTTTTATTTCTGCCTATAGGTCGGGATAAGGTGAACCAAACAGTGATTAGAAAGTCCCAGAACTGCTCGGGGGACAGAGCGGCTTCAAGCATTAATCAAGTTCAAGTAGTGCGTGCATACTATGAGAATTGAGAATTTGTGGGCCCTTCTCAAACGGTTTTACAGTCAGAGAAGACAATATATCTCTTTGAACAGTATTTTCAAGGCTGTGGTTTCAGTGAAAGTTGATCATGAAAATATCAAGAAACTGACAGACTCCATGAATGTGTGGTATCTAAGCATTAACAACTACAATATGAATGTACGTTTCATTGGAAGTAAATGTGCCTAGATAATGAGAATAACAAAAAATCTCTCTGTAGGTTGCGCTAACAACAGTAATGTTTACATTGACCATTTGTCATGGGGGTTACTGTCTTGGCTTTGCTAGGAAAACACGCCCGTCAATTTATATATCAGCTTGTGTCCTTACGGTCTCACCACCATCACTGTGACCTTTCTTGGACTAAATCCCCAGTGTTGAAGGATCATTGGTCAGGCAATGAATTTCAATAAAAATGAAGAGCATTCTACAGAAGTTAGAGATAGAGTAATACAAATAAATAGATATGAAAATGATACAAAATAAGACAATTTGCAGTGGGTATCGAAAGTCAACACCCACTTACAAAATCTTGACCTTTTGCTTCCTTACAGAAATGTTTCTCAATCCACTGCATATGGGTTCAAAAATATGCAGGGCAGGGGTGCTCATGAGCAGTGCTGAGAAACACAGCTGAAATGAAAACACATAAAATCTAACTTTTTCAAGCATTACTTACAGAACGTAACCCACAATATCCAAGTGAAAATAAAATGATAATAAAATAAAACATTAACGGTAAATGAATTATAATTAAAATAAGTGAACACTTGAGTTGATACTTGATGAGTCTTTTACTGATACTGATTTTGGGGTTTTCATTAGTTGTCAGTTATAATCATCAAAATTAAAAGGAATGAACACTTGAAATATATCAGTCTGTGTGGAATGACTGTAAACACACAAGTTTCACTTTTTGAATGGAATTACTGAAATAAATCAACTTTTTGATGATATTCTAATTCTATGACCAGCACCTGTAGATCAATATCATTTATGTGAAGGGAAAATAAAATTGGACCAGGAATTGATCCTTTTGGGACCTTCTTTGGTATTTTTAACAATCTCACATTACCGATTTTGTTCACAGTGAGATATTTCATATAAATTATTTTCAAACCAGCTATAACCAGCTTGTAACCATGTATTCAAATGTTTTTGATAGAACAGTAAATAGTTCTGAACAGTGTTTCCTAGATTAATCTAAGATAATGCCATGGCCAGGCCTGAAAAAGACATGGGTAGACCAGGGATTCGTTCCCGAGAAGGAATACAAAACCTGAGTCCCCGCCCTAAAAGATCTGATCTCTGATAACAGTCTAAGCGGAAAGCACCATGACTGACAAGAAGGTCAGCATTAGTTAGATAAGATTTTTAAAAGGGTTTAATTGAAAGTAAGTATATTTCTGATAGGACCAGTTAGGGTCAATAGACATGGGTAGACCAGGGATTTGTTCCAGAGAAGGGATACTGAAACCTGTGTCCCGCCCTCAAAAGATCCAACCTCTGACATTGTTTCTGGGCAGACATTGCCCTGAGTGCTAGGAGGTTGGCATAGAGACAGATAAGGAAACAGGCTGATAAGGGTTTGTGAGTTACAGTTGGGGAATGTCCTCGGCGCTGGCTGCGGCTCCTGGGCAGCAGGGAGCACTGGCTGCGGCTGACTCACCCCCCGTAGGAGTGGTATCACAGATTCCTCCTGCCACCTCTCCGGGAGCAGAGGTGGTGCCTTGGGGTAGGCAGGAGTAGACCAGGCGCAGACAGGAGTAGCATTCAGTGGTGTCTTTATGGCAATTTTCTAAAGTCCATACTTATTTTTAACTACAAAATTGGCAGGTAAGACAGGAAAACTCTGTTGCACAATCAACAGTTTATTCTTGCAAGGAGAGAGTACACAGGTTACAAAGTAACAGTGAATGATCTCTAACTAATACAGGACAATCATCAGTACTTAAAGACAGAAAAGGGGTGTGGTAAGATCCTGGACATCTGTGCTAACTTAACAGAACCCATGTGCTTGGTTCTTTTACTACCCAGGTGTAACCCATGGGTCAGGTTGTCCCCCCCATGGGTAACCTCTACAATAGTTGAAAAGGACTTGCAGCATCTGGAAAAACAATATACAAACCCAAATGGGTTATACAGAGCAACCATAAAGTCTGCTGATACGGGGCAAGGATGTCCCCTAAGCAAATACCAGATCCCCCCCACATTCTCTTCCTTCTCTAAATATGGGGACTCAGTCCTTTAATCAGTATAAAGTGATCCCTCGCCACTTCGCGGTTCACTTATCGCGGATTCGCTATTTCGCGGATTTTCATAATGCATTTTTATTTTATTTTTTTGGTGCATTGTGCTCTGCATTCTGATTCGCTAAAAACTCACTCCCGCTTCTTGTATCAAAACATGCTACGAATTGTGCTATCATTTTGTCGTCTCGTGCAGTTATGTGTACGTACATAAAACAGCTTGGCAAATTTACCACTGAACTTAAGCGAGTAGCTTAAGGAATGGGACCCTTTGATGAGCCGTTCATTACAGTTCTCCAACGTAATCGATGGTGGCATGTCGGTGTACAAGGATCTTTTTGCAAAGAAGAAAAAAGAGCGACAACAGCTGCCTATCACTATGTTCTTCTCCCGAACAAACACACC
>JACXGJ010015972.1:0-12855 GCA_016801105.1 Esox niger
ACACACACACACACACACACACACACACACACACACACACACACACACACACACACGTTGGAATACAACAGTAATACCATGTACACTCCACCATGGAAAGCTAATCCTTCCCATTCCAGATTATGGGCTAACTGGATTATGCAGTATCTGCCCCCAATGGATGGATGATACAGGGCCAGCTAGATACCTCAGTGACATACTGACTGCCCAAATCCCTACCCATTTCAGTAACGCCTCTCGTCTCCCCCACTCTCATTTCCTCTCCACACCTTGTTTCACTGACAAATTGATTAATGGAGATTAGCCTTCATTTTAACAGTGACCTCAGGACTGACCGGCTGTGATTCAGCCACAGTCACCCTTGTCAAAAGTAATATAAATAGGAAAAAAATTATTATAAAGTCAGTCTGGTCCCAAACCTGTGTTTCAGGGGATAAAAGGGTCACCTGTCCATCTTATTACATTCAAGCAGATGCGTGCAGAAGAAATTGGGGTTAACTGTCCTACACAATAACAGTTTTTACTTCTTCATGACTCAATCAAGCAACCTTTTAGTTACTGGTCTGATGTTCGAAGCACTAGGCCAATTTGAGACCAGGGTCTCCTTCTGAGAAGTACAACCCCGTTTCCCCAAAAGACAGGATGCTGCATAAAATGCAAATGAAAACAGAATTCAATGATGCACAAATCATGTATCTCGGAATTAAACTGAAAACAGTACAGTAAGACAACATAACAAATGTTAAACCAGAGACATTTTGTTTTTGAAAAATACATGCCCATTTTGAATTTGATGCCAGGAACGTTTCAAAAAAGTTGGGACAGGGGCATGTTTACCACTGTGTTGCATCATCTTTTAAACAGTACTCTCTAAGCATTTGGGAACTGAGCAGAACAACTGCTGTAGTTTTGAAAGTGCAATGTTTTCCCATTCTAGCTTGGTATAGAATTTCAGCTGCTCAACAGTTTGGGGTCTCCTTTATCCTATTTTTCATTTCATAACTGTTTTCAGCGGGTGAGGCCAGTTTTGCACATGGACCCTTTTACCGTGGAGCCATGCTGTTGTAATACATGCAAAATGTGGTTTGGCATCGTCTTGCTGAAATAAGCAAGGCCTTCCCTGAAAAAGACGTTGTCTGGATGGCAGCATATGCTGCTCCAAAACCTGTATACAGTGGGGAGAACAAGTATTAGATACACTGCTGATTTTGCAGGTTTTCCTACTTACAAAGCATTCAGAGGTCTGTAATTGTTACCATAGGTACACTTCAACTGTGAGAGATGGAATCTAAAACAAAAATCCAGAAAATCACATTGTATTAAATTATTAATTTGCATGAACCCAACAAGGCCTGGACATGCTGCCTGAGGGCCCGAAGATCACGCCCATCCAATATTGGTTTTCGGCCTTGTCCCTTGCGTACAGAGATTTCTCCAGATTCCCTGAATCTTTTAATGATACTATGTACCGTAGATGAAGAGATCCCCAAACTCCTTGCAATGTTGAGAAACTATATTCTTAGTGTGATAAATCCCTTCCCATCCTCACTTCTGACAGACCCATCCTCTCCTGAATGATCTTTTAATACCTAATCAAGTTACTGACTTGTTGCCAGTTGACCTAATTAGTGGTGTGATATTCCACTAAGTTTAGTTTTTCAGCATTACACTACTTTTAGTCTTTTCTTGCCTGTCACAACTTTTTTGAAACATGTTGCTGGCCTCAAATTCAAAGTGGGCAGATATTTTTCAAGAAACAATACAATGCCCCTAACAATACACACCAAACCACATGCCCAAGACAACACTGGGCAGGCTTGAAAACTTCAGTAAAAACTGTGAGTTAAGTTGCTCCTGAAAAAGGACATGGAGATGGATTCTAGATTTCTACATAGATATATATGTGACATTGATCATCATCCTCAATCATCATCATCATAGAATATACCTTTTCACTGTGGATATTAATGACTGGTAATCTTAAAAATGCTTCAGTTACAACATCAGGGCAGGTGTTCCTCACATTTCTTCAGCGCGCACACACACGCACGAAAGTTACTGAAAAATCACCAACAGGTTGTCGTGTCTCCATAATAAAGCATCAGCTTGAGGTCCGCATGGAAATAATCCACTGTAAAAGGTTCAGAAAAAAGAGGGAAAAAACTAATCCCTCTGACAGAAAATCTCTTTTCAGTCTGTTGTTCCTTCCGGTTAAAAGCCTGTGTATCTACTTGTTACCGGTGTTTCTGTGTCCTTGTTTGGCCCAGTAAAATGCTCACAATGAACAAGTTCATCAGGAACAACATGAAGTCTGGCAGGGGAGGATGAATGAGAGGGGAAAGGAGTGGGGTGAAAATGACAAAGTGAGAGAGAGAGGGAGAGAGAGGAGGTGATGCCAATGCACTCTGGCCTTTCAATAAGCACCAACCCAATTGTATACAGTCCCCTCCAAAAGTATTGGAACGATAAGGCAAATTCCTTTGTTTTTGTTGTTCACTGAAGACATTTGGGTTTAAGATCAAAAGATGAGTATGAGACAAGAGTTAAGAATTACTCATTAATATTTATTGATGATATAACTGATGATGGTAGCAGCAGAATGAATTCTGAAGTGTACAGAAACATTTTGTCAGCCAATTTATGGAGAAATGCATTGAAACTAATCAGGAGGAAGTTAATCATGCAGCAGAACAATAACCCAAAGCACACTGCCAACAAAACAAAAGACTTCATCAGTGGAAAAGTGAAAGGTTTTAGACTGGCCACGTCAATCATTCTCCAGAATTATTACACATGTACCCAAGTCATCCATTTACTATAAGATCTATACCTAAAATATGGAATGTTTTCTATACAGCATAACAGATAAGGGGGCAGGTAACCTGGTGGTAAGAGCAGCTGACCAGTAACGGAAAGGTTGCTAGAACAAATCCCCAGCTGGCGGGGGGGGGTTGTTTTTTCCCTGTGCAAGATGGTTAACCCTAATTGCTCCCAGGTCATTAGTGTAAATGTAGTCTTCTCAGTCAACAACAATGAGGACACTTTTCAGTCAGTGGTAAAACTAGGGTAATAAAATAAATACATAAGAAAATAAAGATGTACAAAGCCAGCCTTGTCTGGCGTTGGCAATTGTCATGATACCCACAAACCTCTGTTCCTGTCCCAAATCAAATACATTCTAGCTTTTATCTTAAGGACTTTTTCATCTTCTGTAAATTGTCCTTTCATCCCAACCCTCTTTGATCTTCTTCAAAAACCAAGAATGATTCTTTTCTGAGGGAGAGAGCGCAATGGATAGATAGATAGAGCCTTATCTCTTAGCAGTCAGCATTCCATTCAAGCAACAAAGCATCAAGCAACTCTGCAGTTTACGCCGTCTGTCTACTGAAAATAAATCTTTCCTCACTGTAATTCCCACAGTTGAACTGGTATCACTTCAAGCCCTGTCAGCAGGCCAACCAGTTTGTGGCGAGGGAGGTAACGTTACTTTAAGGGAAACAGTGACACAATCTGTGCAGAGATCTTAGTCTTAAACTTTAAGTGATAAGCAATAAATGGTTTAACTGCAGCACTTAAGCAGTGATACCGGCAGGCAAGTCAAAATAAATAGTGCATGAAACAAAGGAGGAACTGAGTTGTTCATAGATTCCAAGGAGGATGGGGAGAAATGGTGCTGTTTATCTTGACTCAGTGTTTTGTGAGTGTGAGTGAAGGGAGAAATGGCAGCACAAGGTCAGGCAACCAGACCTGCCAACTCAGCAGTTATGAGAATGTCTAGCGGGGTTCATTAACCAATCACTGATGAGTCTACAAGGACTTAGCCTCTGATCACCGACCCTTCCTAGACAAATAAATAAACAAATACCTAATAAGTACATTCTTTACAAAAAAATATGTTGGCTTAGCTTTGGATTTGGGCTCCCTCGTGACTCGAGACTCTGATAGGTTCTGAAGTTTGCACAGAAAGTCCAAAGGTCCTTTCTATTTCAGCAGCAGGGGACCTGATTTGATCACAGACGTCCACAGAGTGTGCAGGAATCAATTTCCACAGGCAAAACACTGCCACTGTGAATAATAAATATTTGATAAAAGGTCGTAATAAACATTTTACCTTGGCAAACAAAGAGTCCGCATTTCGAATCCCAGTGGTTCTACTCGTGGTATAGGACAGATTCCCTCTCTGCAGTGGAAACAACCACAGACCCTGAAAACCTTTAAAGCTAACCAAATAAAACATCTCTCTTAGTGCCTTGGCTGTAGGGATCATGGCTGTATTGACTGCACTGTACTGGGATCATTGATTTCCCATCAATCCGCTATTGACATGGCTGCCTGCCTGAAAACAACAACCGCTACTGAAAACAGATCTCTTCTATCTTTTGACACATTTACATTTACTTAAGACTTTCTGTAATGGCCTTAAGGTACTAAGTGCAAACATTTTCACACTTCTTTCTGGCCCCCTGCGAGAATCGAACCCACAACACTGGCATTGCTAACGCCATGCTCTACCCACTGAATTACATGGGTCTCATTTACATGAAGCAAAAAGAAAAACTGTTCCATGACCATCCCCTGGCTGTCAACACAAATTTTTTTTAAGATCAGGACTGTACCAAATTTAAAGACCGTATCTTTAATGTTTCGGATAGCCCTCTTCCCATTCCAATTATTTCATCTACTTCAGTAATTGCACAGCTGATCCTGCTACTCAAGAGCTTGATTATTAGTTGACCAGCTGAACTAGATCCTGGTTCTGGAATACATTAACTATCTGAAACGCCGGCTGGTCCCAGATGAGAGTGTTGGGAAATCCTGATCAAAGAGATTCTCCTCTGTTCTCTTGTGCTCCCTCTCAGTGCCAGCTGTAAAAGGGCAGAGGAGTAGAGGAGGACAGCCACCTGAAATGAAATCAAAGCCCCTGGCAGGAAGTTGATATCCTGTCTTTGTGAGGGGAGCAAGGCCACAAGCCTGTGTGTGTGTGTGTGTGTGTGTGTGTGTGTGTGTGTGTGTGTGTGTGTGCAAATCACGCACGTGCGTCTGCGCTGGACCCTGTGCCAGAATTGTAAGGGAATCCTACCCCTATTTTTGCAGGCGCAGTATTTCACGGTTTCCAGATATACGAGCCACTGCTCGGTCGGGACTAGCTGCCTTGAGGTAAATCTCGGAGAAATACTATAATCCATATCATGATAAATGTACTGAAATATCCCAATAATAATTAACCGGTTTATAAAATGAATGTTACACCGCAGTAATATCTATATGACCCTTAAACCCGTTACCATATGACTTAACAGTCGTCACAACCAAGTGTCCCATTAACAATCACCCAAATGAACAAACTGATATACTACTGGGTGGACTATATTATGTGCATCATCATTAATGTGCGTGGTGTGTGGTCGGTGTTGACAGTTTCGGGTTTATCGTCATCGTTATACTTGAAGTATCTGTGCCGCACTAATGTGACAATATAAGTGCTTATAATATGCTAACACTCAAAAAGAATCACCTGTCAAGTTTGCGCAAAGTAAGTAAAGTGAAGGAAAGCGACACTTAAATGAAGTTAGCACTGATTTACACTGTTCCATTAACTGCTCTTAAAACAGCATTTCAGTAGCCTCGTCCTTCGGTAGCTGCCCAGCGATAAAAGGACAGAGGCCCATTAAGGGTTACTAGGGTTTAAAGGAGAAGTGTAGCAGCATAAAGGGCACATTAAAAATGTAGCAGCCTGGGTATTGAATATTTGAATCCAGCTGAAGACATGGAGGCAATTACCAGACCATTTACAATGTGAAGGATGGTCTCATGAGGATGAACGACAGACCACCTTCCACCTTGGTTTGCTGGTGTGTGTGTGTGTGTGTGTGTGTGTGTGTGTTGTGTCGTTGTCTTCACTTCTTTTCCTATACTTGGGAGTAACTAAAGTCATCACAGGTATATTACAGTATACGGTCAGTTGGGCCAAGTGAGTACATTTGACCGGTCTTCAGGAACCAAAACAGACCATTTAATGCTCAGATGTTAGGTTAAAATAGATTCAAAGTTAAGGTCAGATTTATTTATACGGTGCAGTTTAGGACTTTCTTGCATAAGGTTAAATGAAATGGTCAACTTGTAATGGAATTCAAGCGTTGGTTCTTGCGAGTACATTGATGCTATTGTGTGTGTATCAGATTAGGATCGGACCTGGTCTGGCACTAATGTGTCGCGTATTGTGCGTGCGTCAGTGAGTGCGTGCGTTAAACACCGGGCAGAACCTTGAATCATTCCTCTTCATTCAAATGAGTGCTTTTATTAGTGGTCGAAGGCAAAGCAGCATGAGAGCCAGTGTAGCACCTAGGAAGAGGTTGGATGCTGTAAATGTAATCTGCATCATAATTCCCTCAGTCTTTGGCATCATCTGTCCTTCGGGGCATGTGACACTGTGAGGTCTATTGCTACAGTACAACTGCGGACCCCTGTGAAGTCTCTTTCCACAGTGCCTCAAAACAACACCGAAGAGTCTATTTTCCCCTGAATTCAACTACTATGGGGGAGGCGGTTTCATTGAGGCCCTCTGACCGCTACTGAGGAAACCACATGTCAGGTTGAGACCTGAGAAAACAGGCTTTATTACCACTTCATCAGCATCCGTTTGTACTGTGCGGCCCCCCAGCCTTGCTCTCCCGCCCCGAAGCCGTGTCTTATGGTAATAATATTCTCAGGTATGTACACAGCACGGGAGCAACGCCCCTGCCTCTCTCCGCCGGCAACTGGTTGGTTGGGTACGACTGTAAAATCACCAGGGCGGAAACAGACAGACGGCCAGCCACCTAGCTGGGATAACAAAAGGCCGTCAAAGCCAGACAATGCACACGGCCAGAGCGGCTCCGTACTTCTGGACCTCCATTAAAAACAACAACCGTGGTGTTAGGCTGTTGCCTTCTTTCTCATTCCCGGCCTGGTCTCATTCAGTCCACCCTAGGCAGTGTCTCTGACAATCGGACTGGCCGAACAGTGCAGAAGAGAACCTCTCCCAGCGTGTGCATTCTTCCCACCAAGACCCATATTCTGGAGTTCTAGTTGCAGGTGTTTCTACATGCAGGAAGACAGCATGAGCCGGATATGATTCCGTGTAATAAAAAAGTAATGATGATGTGTCCAAGGACTACCAGAGGATACTGAAGGCAGCTCGTTATGGGGGTGTGGGGGGACGGGGGGGCTAATCACTTATCCGACACGCGGACATGATGGGCATCTCAGATGACGCCACCAGTGACCTCGGCCCCAAAACCCCTTCATCAGAGCACGGCTTAATCAGCGGTGTCTGCCGGCGGAGGAGAGAGGAGGCCGAGCAGAAGACGAAGGCAAGCAGGGAGGTAGTCAGAGGAGACTTGGTGAATTGGCCAAGGGAATGATGATCTGGGAGAGTGTGAGGGATGAGGATGAGAGGGAGTGAAGGGAGGGCCAGAAGACATGCAGACTGAGAGGAGGTAAGGGCAAAGAAGGGGAGAGGAAGGCCCACCCGCCCTCCACCACACGGGAGGCTATATGATGAAGATAATTATATCCAGTGTGAACTCACAGCGAGTGGGCTGCAGAGAATTGTTCTGAGCCTCTTATGTTGAACAGATGGGACTACAACCAAACGCTCTCCCTCTCACCTTTCTCTTGCTCTCTCAGAGGCACGGACTATCTCCACTTATCTATCCCTTTAACAATCAGCTAATTAAAAAGCATCGCCCGCTTTGAAAATCTCCCGGAGATATGGTGCCAAATGTAGTGTCACTGCACAGTTATTGAGAAAGTTGAGAGATCTCAATTCCTTTAGCCTGCCAGTCTGCAAACGGAGCGGCCAGACGTACAGAACATCCACTTGAACTCCAGACAGAGACTGTCTATGAAGAGCTCCGAAACAATTTAGGGCATGTTGTTTATTCATGGCACTGTGGTAAAACATTCCCGCCTTCAATGGAGTTGTTTTGGATCTTTGCCCCGCCCACCCACCCCCAGCTGAGAGGAAGCCTACTGACGTGGAACGCGGAATGCTCAGCGTACCATCAAAACAGCAGCGGTACGCCGATGCCTCCAAATTGAGTATTTAATTCATTTTTCTCTGTCTCTCTGATTCTCTTTGTCTATCTGGGTGGCTGACAGAGTCATTTATACAATGAGATTATTCTGTCTCTTTAACAAAGGCTTGTTGAAAAAGCATTGTTTCCAGTGACTATGTGCTTGGTATTTCTGTCTCCCTGCGAGCTCGGGGATTGCCTGTTTGGTTGTTCTGGTTTGTTGTTTTAGTTGTAAAAACTCATAAGTTGACCTGAAGACAATTTCACATCACTTCCTATCTCCAAATAAAAACAATGAAAGTTTTATTATTTTCCTGAGCCTTTTAAAAGCAGCAGGCACTTGATCATGTTGATGGGTAGGTTTGATCTATTCATATTGTATTGTAATTTCTACTTAGGAACAATGCAAACAACAGGATGTAGGATGAGTGACAGATTCATGATGCCAATTTTTTCACGTTGTTGTGGGAAAATGATTGCGTGGAAAATGTATTAATATTATCAAACAGCCCTTTATTTACCCTGTAATTTGCATAAAATAACCCTTAATGGGTGTCTGACACATTGAGAGGAGAGGGGGGAGGAAGGCTGTTGTTACCATGGAGGCTGTGCGCAGCTCAAATTAGGGAGGTGTTAAACAATAGAATTGATAATGAATTTACCGGCAAGATAGCAGAGGACGCTTTACACTTGGTCTCTCTTGATCTGTTCAAGTGAGAAAACAAGCAGTGAATAGTGTAAGGAATCGTGTTGCAGTCCAACTAGCATTGCATATTTTGAAAATACACAAATGCAAATGCACAATACATGTGTATTTCTGGTAAAAATCTGAATGCGATGCTTATACAAATTGCAGTCCCAATATACAGCTCCGGGGAAAAAAATCAAGGGACCACCGGACCTTTTTCTTTCCTTTCCAAAATAGTCAAAAAGGTTTTGAGTGAGGAACAGAAGCATTCGATTTGCAGTGGTCTCTTAATTTTTTTTGGTCTACATAATTCCCCCTACAACAGAAAAGCTGATATAAAAAAGGCAGAAATTGGGAAATAAATGGTATTATTGGCCTGCTTTAAAAATGTTAAATACACACTGTTCTCTCCTCCCAGTGTCCTCTTCCCCTCTGTAATCCCCTCCCCTCCTCTGTTTAAAAACACTTAGCAGAAGCTGCAGAGTCCAATGCGTCAGCTCTATTTAACACTAAAAGGTCAGACAGCCCTCCACTCAGCCCCTGGAAAAAGACTGGTTAACAAGGTTTTCCAGAAAGCACATGTCACCTCTCGCTCAGACCACCGAACAAGAAGGGCATCAAGCTAGCAACGGTGTCTGGTGTGTATGACAGGCATGCCTGGGAGAAAGCTCAACAATAAGACCAAGACTCAATTCACAACTGGAACATACGCCTGATCCCCACCCTGTGCTCGGCTGACTGTTTCAAACCCAAGGACTTCACAAAGACTTTACATATAAAAAATTTAAAAAACGCCCAAAAGCCATTTCAAGCTCTCTGAATTATCTTCACTATAGTCACCCAAAGCACATGGTCAATGACAGCGAAAGGGGAGTAGCTGTGGGACAGATCGGTGGTGTTTTCACTGGTGCCAAACACTGGTGTTTTAACCCCTAAAGTCCAGATTTTTTCGTTCTCTGTCCACCGACAAGGGCCAGGGCCAGCCGGCCACTATGCCATAGCCGAGAAGCCCGGCTCTCACTTTTGGTGTCAGGTACCGGACTTTAGGATTTAGGGCGGGGTTTGTGGATTGACGCGTTACGTGGTGTGAAAACGCGGCATGTTGTTCTATTCGAATGGCGATGTTTAGCGTTTGCTTTAGACTTCTTGGAGTGAGCTCGACAGGGCCTACAAGGAAAGATTAGAGTAACTGCCCAAATCCAGGTGTGCAAAGCTGGTAGATATATACCCAAGAAGACTCAAAGCTGTGAACACTGCCAAAGCAGCTTCTACAAACTACTCAAAGTGTCTGAACACCTCTGTGCACGAGATGTGCAGCACATTATCAGGAAATTGTGTGTAAATCGACACGAAAAAAAAATCGATTGAAAAATGATGGAGAAAGTGAAGGGGCCTGAATACTTTCTGAATGCTCCGTATTCTGCCACTGCCGTGCTCTGGTATAATAGGCATCAATCAATACTTTTTATTCCACTTCATCACTCAACACGGGGGTGTTCGGAGACGGTTACCGGAGTTAATTACTCTGGAACCGCACGCTAACACGCGATGTTTCTGAGATTTGGGAAAGAGTAGCAGTGGTAGAGAGGAAGAGAGATGGGATCCTCTGGGGCATCCAGATATTTTCCTTCTGCCAACAGGGGGATTGTTATCATAACACTGCCAGGACCATCATGAAAAGATATGGTAATGAACACACACACACACACATAGGTAAAAAGCCATGTTGAGCAGTGGGGTAATATAAAGTGTCTGGCATGGGGCTATTTACATCCCCTAGCAGAGCACTTGTCACATTCAATCAATTACTCTCTGCTGGTGTGACAAATGATTAAACAAGAGAAAATATCCCCACAACACCCCATAATATCTCCTCCATGTCCTGCCTACTTACTTCTAACGTGTTGCCAAATGCCTTCTTCAGATGAGACACACTTCCATTATGAAAGTGTTTTATGTAGGTGTTTTATTTTCCCAAAGGGGAAGCATAACGACTTAACTCTTTTTTTTCCTTTCTAAATAGACATGAAAAACAGACAGAGACAGATAGGAAGAGAGACAGCGAGAGGGAGAGAGAGAATGTTTATGAGGTATTCATGATGACTGGAGTTAAATTTTTTTGAAACGAGGAGGAAGAACCAAAGTGCCTCGCTACAGATGGAGAAGAAAGGATGGAGAATAAAAGAGAAAAAGCGAATGACGTGAGGATCAGTGTGTTTCTTCGCACCGTTCCAGTCTTCCTCTCCAGGGACTCATAACACTGTTGTCACATCAATTAGTAGGTGAGGACAGGCAGAACACACACATTCTTTTTTTAATAAACAGATGGTGGATGTTTCAACTCGTAGCAGAAAAGATGGAAGAGTATGACCCACAAAGGATTTAGCTTAGCATCTTGGTCTAATGGATTTTATAGGCTGCCATAAATTATTATTTATGGTGTATTACATCAAAAAAATGTATGGCAATTGTAAATCTGGCTCATGCTTTTATCTTAAAGTTCGAGGATTTGGTGTCAACATTTATGAATGAAACACTTAAGGTTTAAAGTAGATTCAGCCAGAAGCTTGGGCCTGTTTCTGTAAGAACGAACCAAACACCCACAGGGCTTTCATACACACATTTAAGTGTGTCAGAGCTCCCTCGCATTGCCCTGTAATGACAGAAACTCAAGGAAACTGTGGAAAATCCTTCACTCAACACACACACACACACACACACACACACACACACACACACACACACACACAAGCACACACTGCCACTGCCTAATGCCAAAGTAAATCTATTTGTTATGAACAGCCTTTTTATACAAACGTCATTTTCATTACAAATGTCGAACCATGAAATCTCTTTTCCCCCCTCTCCCTTTGGGCCTTTGTCAGTGAATATAATAGCACGCTTCATTAAGATTATCCGTGGCTGGGGCGGAGGGATACCCCCTCACGCTAACAAACAGTCTGAAGCTGCAGGGGGAAACCGCAAAAGCAGTGTTTACAGAGGTGAAGGTTTGTTTCTATCATCACCCACACCTTCACCTTTTTTAGCTCACAGAAACACACATACGTACATACCTACATACTGGCGCAAAATCTGCTCACTTCAGTAATCTTTCTCAACATACGGCGACACTCCAAAAATCCACTAAATGTTAACATGCGGAAACCCTTGATTGACAGGTGTCTTGTAGCGTCTTTACCACCCAACGCTATGACCGTGTCAACTGTCAACGTTCAGCTGGTGTGTGTGTTGAAAAGGTGAAGGAGTGCCTTTTCACAGGAGTCAGAGACAAGACCAGGAACAACAAGCCACTTCACTAGAGAAATCCCAGTAGTGAACATTCTGGCCAATCAGGTCAATCACAAGTCTCTCTACTCCTGCCGTGACTCGCCACTCAGACAGCTTTGATAGGTCCATTTACCTTCCAGTCAGGCCAAACAGGGTTGTAAATGCAGGCACCACTACTGTATCTAATGTATCTATCTGTATACCATTCATCTGACTCACTCAGCCAGCATAGCACAGGCAATTATACTGCAGGCTATTCACCACAGCCTTTTCTTCTACGCCACACACTGCTCAGACTGACAGCGCCAGTCACTGACAAGATAAGCACACACATGCACGTGCACGTGCATAGGTACGCACACAGAGAGCTCCATAAAGACAATTAACTTGTTCCTACCTGCAGTTAGGTGGCGGGTCCAATGTTATCTCGGCCAGCTCCTTCTGGATCCTGTGTAAAGAGGAAAATCAAACATTGTACATATGTTTTAATATATATATATAGGCTACGTGAATATGGACATGCGTGCACTCGTTTTTTTAAATTGTGCCAGTAAAATCAATCTGTAAGTGTACACACTGAATAGCTCATTGATTTACTAATGAGCTCCTAGCATTGTGACTGAATACAGCAATATGTCCTGTCAGGCTCTATCCACATACAGACACACTGTTGAATTCCTCACCTCGTTTCATGGGGTGGTATTAATTGATACAGAGTCAGACGTACCTGCCGTGTGAAAGTGTTTCATATGCAATCCTCCCACTCCCACTCCCTCTCCCTCTCCCACTACCTCTCCTTCTCCCACTCCCTCTCCCTCTCCC
>JACXGJ010015973.1:0-12851 GCA_016801105.1 Esox niger
CCCCCCCCCCCCCCCATTTATTATCAATTATATTACGGTAGACTGCTTTATTACGGACTCCAAGGTACAAAATATTACATACTTCAACACTTGAGAGAAAGGATAAAGAAAATTATTTCAGTGCCTGGGACTAGGATAGCTTTTATAACAGTAGCTTATTTATACAGATATGATTTCTGCAAAAATGTCCAGACAGTAGAGCATTTGTGTCTAACAAGTTATTCAGAACTAAAACTGTGGGACGCCAAAAGAATGCAGCTAATGAGAGAACACCCAATCGGAACTTAAGCAATAGGACATAGAAGACGGACGCCTCAGACAGAGTGTGGGTAGGGAATGGCACCGGACTGAAACCCAACTAAACACACCCAGGGCCGATGGGCAACCTTATCCTACACCCTCGGGCGCTAAACGGGAACAGAGTGCCACGCAGGGTGGACGCAGCACGGTTGTTGTGCAGCGTTACTGTTTGGAGAAGTACTCCATGCTCTTCTGTACGTCAGGGACAATGGTATCACTGCCTGGCTTCCATCCCGCAGGACAAACTTGAAAAGAGAATGAGAATTAGCCCAGGGTCAGTAAACACAGAACAACCCAAATACGCTTAATAATTAAATAAAATGAGTTCCAGAGAACCTTGTTTTAAAACAGCGTGCTCAACGGTATGCCAAGCCAAAGGCACAGGTCATCATACAAAGGCAGCTTGCTCTACAGAATAGACTGTTGCCTTAGCGGCACTCTAAAGCATACTGTTTGGACAGAACCATGCTGCCAGATCCAGGTGCTAGTTCTCATGGTAACCGGCGAAAGCAGTTCGTCGCTCACCCTCTCCGTGTTTGTCCGTGTGCTGGAAGGCTTGTACCAGGCGCAGGGTCTCGTCCACAGAGCGGCCCACTGGCAGGTCGTTGATGGTGATCTGCCTCAAAATGCCTTTATCGTCAATCACAAACAGACCCCTGGGGAAAGAGCGAGCCGACACAAAAGGACTGTGATGCATTGCGGCTCCGCTATTTAAACAGGAAGTCGACCGGTGTGAAGCAGAACCAGAAATAAGAGGCGCGCCGGCAATAGTCCAGTAAACTAGCACATACGACACTACCAAATACAGCCCGAATACAGGGGTTACCGTTGTGACTGTTGACGGACCTGTAAGCAATGCCCTGGTCCTCCTTCAGCACGCCGTAGTCTCTGGAGATGGACTGGGTGATGTCAGCCACCAGGGGGATGTTCATTGGGCCAAGGCCCCCCTGCTTCCTGGGGGTGTTGATCCTAAGGAGGAATGACAGAGGCATAATGGCGATTTGGGATATAGAGCCCTTGTTGAATCTTAAGCGAGGCAGCAATTATGGCTATTGAAAGGGCCATATGGAGAATGTATGCATTGAAAATGTAATGTAAGTATAACACCTTTAAACGTTAGAAATCAAGTCCATTTAAGCTTGCCAATTGTGGCCTCACAGGTGTGTGAATAGTTTACGGCATGTTAGAAGAGACATGGGCGAATAACAACGATTGATTGACTAACCAACCATCTTCCAAGCTAGTTAAATAAATGTCAACCGAGGCAAATTTCACAGGCAGGGAGGGGTGGTTCAAAAACCATATTTTGGTTGAACGTGACAGTTAGTGTTGCCTGGGTGATGGCTCTTATCACCGTTAGACAGTCAACAAGACGCAAGAAGATAGAAGCAGGGTGTGTACCGAAGCCAGTGGAAACTTAAAATATGAGTACACAACTGGGGGAAATTTCCCTGACCAGAATTTTTGCTAACAAACATTTCACATGAAACAAATACATATTTTTCTTTCCCTAGCCTTACAATTGCAGGCATACAAATCAGACAAGTTAATCTACTAACCAGGCCAGATGGCTAAAGTGGGAGTCTGTAGAGGCACCGATCACCTCACAGCCGATCTTGCGGAACTCTTCGGCGCGGTCGCTGAAGGCAACGATCTCCGTGGGGCAAACAAAGGTGAAGTCCAGAGGGTAGAAGAAGAACACCACATACTTTCCTAGGGGAGATTTGCAAAAACACATGCAGATAGTGCTGTGAGAGTCTCTGGGGAAGAACATCTGCCAAATGAATGTGCTCAGTTATAAATGACAGTTATGTCATCCAGAGGAGTGCAAGTGCAACAATGCCCCTTGTGTATCAGACAACCTGTCAGTTAAATGCAACTGGGAGAAATTCGTGAGGGCCTTTTACCTTTGTAGTCAGACAGCTGGATATCCTTAAACTGTCCGTCCACCACAGCCGTGGCTTTGAACGGAGGGGCTGGCTGGCCAATCTTAGCGTTTCCAGCAGACATGTCGGTGACGATGGCTGGGAAAGCGGTCAAACCACACGGTGAAGTAAATCAACAGGATTCTAATACCGGTCAGAACGTCGTGCCTCAATGCCAAAGTCAAAAGGGTGGAGTGTAACGGGCTATGCTCCAGGAGCATAAAACAAGCGTGTCAAGTCAATTCTAAGTCCAGTTATTTACATAACAACAAGTACGAAACGTAAGTCATAAGTACTAGACAATCACATTTTAAAAAAGTTTCAGATTTACAAACACGGAGCTCTTGCCAATAGATTACTCTGCTAGTTAGCTGGAACTTAATACTGCAGGATCAAATGGGGCAACACCAAGCCTGGTCACATGGAAGTCAGTTGTTTTGAAAGCTGTGCATGAGAACAAAGGATTTTAGTGTTGCCTTAATAAACTTGCCTAAATAATACATAGACAGTCAGTGTCCCTTATGAATAATGGCAATGGCAACATGAGGCTTCATATACATTAAAACTAACCAGCTAATTGGCTAACGCAAATCGCCGAGCCACCCGACCTATCAAACCAATTGATCGACGAATGAACAAAACTACAAGCTGAGAGCCTGTAAAGATTGGCTTCGAGTAGCTAGCTAGCGAATCTCGTTAGCCACTTTCTTTTGTCTGCAACTTGCACTCTTAGCAACCCTTTGAAAAAGAAACGAAACAATAGTATTTAAAAAAAATACCCCACATAAAATATGGTCAAACTCGGCCTAGTGAAACAGTATGAGTAATGTATACTTACATTGCTTGCCACAAGAAAGTGTTAAGTGTTAAATGCTGTTCACTGATTAGACCGCTATGTACTTGGAACCAGCTACAGTGGCCAAAGAGCTTTGGAAGTGACGTTCGGTCCCTAATAAATTTAAATGGTATATTTTCAAAATAAAAGTCCGAAAACAATATCAATATGCGCTTTTTATGTGATTCCTTAGATGTCAAAATATTTTCTGATTCTACCGTATGTTAAGAATAGTATTCATGTGGAATGACACCACGGTATATGATAACATATTGTATCATATTTAATCATATTACCAGAATATTTAGAACAAGGACTTTTAATTAGTCACCCTCCGCGTCGTCCCTGACTAGAAAAACTTACGTTTTATTCAGGACCATTGTGGTGGTTCTAGAATGTTTCTGTTAGGGAATGCATACTGTGACGTGTGTGACGTCTCTAAGATTAACATTAAAATCCTCCTATATCTCTCCAAGGCTGTAGGGTTTAGGTGTCCACGCCAAACTAACAATTTTCACTCTGCACACTATTTGCAGGCTTGCAAAGGTCACATAACGGAAGCACAGAAAATGTAATGTGTTGTCGCCTGAGAAAACCTTAATAAAGCTTAGAAAAAAGGCTTTGTTAAACAAATAGGTAATCTGCGATATTGTGATTTCCCATGTTGTGAAACTTCAGTAATAATTCAAAGGAATGAAACCAAATGACACATTTCCAAAAAAGTAACTTTGACCTTTTGGCTGTAACACTTAAGTCCTCAACTTTCATATACTACAGTCGGTTACTATCTTCTTACCACTCAAAAACCTCTAGTTCAAATCTAGATTTTGTCAACACAATTGGAAATGGGGCTTTTTTATCCTATTGACTCAAACCCTCAATTCTGATTTGTCGGGTCTGTTCTGCAAGTTTTCCTATTACTAGAAGATTGAATCCCCTGTACCTGTGTTGACAAAGATGACACTCAGTTCCCTCCCACCGCTCCACATGAAACATGTTTTTGTTTTGATGTCAATGTGGTTTTCAGCATTGTATCGTTTTAGGAATTATGTTGAACATTAATTCAAGGCTTTAATCTACACCATTATAATAAAACATATAATTTAAGTCAAAATAGAAGGCAGGGCATCTGTTCATAAATATACATTTTGGAGTTGGGAAAAATAATTGGAGCACTAAGGGGTTACCCCTCATTTTCCTCAAATCTTTGTGAAACAATTCTTTCTACATTTGAGAGGATGAAAACAACAGCAGTTTTCTGCAGAATAATTGGTCTTCAAATAATTTTGCATAAAAAATAACAAATATACTTTTTACAACCATCTTAACAATGACAAACTGACTCAGTCACAGACAATCACAGGTGTTTTGAGCAATATTGCTTCTTCTAATGTCATTGCACTTAAAAGTCACCCACACAATATTAAATGACCCACATAACACTACCCCAGTGGTTCTTAACGAGAAGGCCTCAGAGAACCAGGGGATGGCAAACTTTCTTGGCTCGGGGCCAGATCAGGATGTCAAAATCCAATGGAGAGCCACATTGTTTTGTAATTTGTTGATAAAAAATTATTTGCAGGCCATAAATTGGCAAAAATGTAAACATTTATATAGTAGGTCCGTCATAATGTCTAGCCTACATAATTTCAATTCAGATGTGTAAGAACGGGCTGGAGAGTAATTTTTTACATCCCCTCAAAACTATATTATTACCTACCTGAACCCTACCGCAGTACAGAGATTGCTCCAGAATCTCTGAAACTTTAAATCATGCTGTGTACCGTAGATGATGAGCTCTCCAAACTCTTTGATATTTTACATTGTGGTATGTTATTCTTGAACTGTGGCACCATTTGCCCGCGCAGTCTTTCACCGAGTAATGAACCCCTACCCATCCTCGCAGGTTTTCAAGAATTGAAATGACACTCGTTTAATAATTTATATTGCACTGGCAGAACCTAACCATAAGGGGGCAAAAGTGGGTCTACACATACAACTAAAATGAAGTTCTTTTTCAAAGAACTGACTAACTGCGGTTTTGAATCGACGTATTTCACTATAACGTAGCCTCAAAAAATCAGTTTTGTTTAGTACAATTAGATTTCTCAGTAAGTAACCCGTTAATTTTGTAAACATTTTGACCCGGAAGCGATAGGCTGTGAACGAATAATACATCACATTCGCAAACAGTAGCGTAATGCTTGCAACATTAGAGATTCCCTTTCAACAATAGGGTTTCCGGTTTTCGGATTTGTCCTTCGAAATAAAAGTCTGTGGTAAAACGCGACATTAATAATATTAAATGTATTCATTTTGCCACTTTGCTTAGTGTAAATTGCAAAGATTTACTGTAGGAAATGTTCAGAAGACTATAGAGTGATTATATGCAAAACGTCAAGGGGCACTGTGTATTTGCAATTATTGCTGGCATTCTACTCCGCCCATACCACATTTCAAATTGCTGAATAGCCATCAATTGAGATCAGTCACAACTTGTTTTAGTGGAGGTGACAATCACCACTTTTTTTAATCTGTAAAAATATAAAATGAATGTTTAATAAAATTCGGAGAAAAATGCCAGAAACAATTGCAAATACACAATGCACTTGAATTATTTGCATATAATCCATCTGTAGAGTCTCCTGAACATTTCCTACAGTACATTCACTGCGGCATATAAAATAGTTTTTTTCTGTAGAGGGCAATATGTACATGTACTGTCTATTATAGTGTTTTGCATTGGGGCCTAAAGAGGGTGTAGAAACTATTGTGTAGCTAGTTGTAGCACACCATTCCTAATGATTACACAGGTTTGTCTTACTCTTCACGCTCACCTGCATTGCTTTGTCTGAGGAATATTCAATATTTTATGAGTTATGAGGCAATATGTATACCATATGCAGTCATTGGCATTGTCTGAATTTTCCCTTGGGACATGTTTCAATAACCACTGTTTATTGAGATTACACTTAAACATGATCAAATATGCTGTCAATGCTTTGAGAGGTAAATTTCCTTATTAATTCGTCGGCCTCCTTTATTTAGAAATGTTCCTAATTTTTATGACCCGGAAGTGTTTTTTAAAATGTTGCTCACAAGACGCTGATTTCGCGAACACGGGTTAGATTGTTGATTTCAAACATAGAAGAGGATAATATTGCACATTTTCGGTGAGCTGTTGTCTAATTAACTAGTTAAGGTCATAGTTACATAGTTATTTCTTATTGCGAAGAGTCCCCTTCTGACAAATGACGTTTTAAAATAAACCTAGCTAGTCTAGCTAGCTAGTAATCTTGCTAACGAAGTACTCATTTAGCTTCATACATTACTTAAACTAACGTCACTAAGTTACCTACCTACCTAGCTATCAATACCAGATTGATACTTACAAAAAAATCTTTAGCCGGATCGATTAACTGTGTAGTTGTGTGTGCTCATTTTCATGGCAACAACCTCATGTTAACTTGCAAAATTTGAGCAAATTAACTAATATCGCTGTTTGGTATCTACTTAAATGGAGCCTGTCATGTTTAGCTGTTTTCTTGCCCGGTTCCTATTTGAGGTTTGCTATTTGTCTTAGCGCCTCTGCTATCGGATTGATTGTCATTCAGACTTTCAGAGTAGAACCAAATCAGATGACTGGATGTTGCATGGTGTTTGATTAGACAGTCGTGACATTCACTGTCACTGTATTAATATGTATGCATTACCTCCTCTTAAATAGGTTCTCAGGAATAAGAGACCGCCCAATATCCCAGTTAAGTCCCAAACCTGGAACTCATCTGCACTCATGGATAACACAGCTGCTAAAGGAGTGGGTACGTAAGAACAAAGAGCATATTTAGGAGAGCGCTATCCTCCAGGTTAGAGAAGTGGACTAGCTGCCAGGGGGATGCCATGTCGGATTACAGAGCGGACTGGGTGAAGGAAAAACATACCTGTTAGGAGTGACCATCTACCGTCTTTCTGAATTGTTACCGTGAGAGAGGAACTCATTGGTTGTAGCATGTCGGCTGTCCTCTGCACTTGATATGTTTTTGTACACGGAGGGGTTGGGTTACAGCAGTGGCCGCGCATCCATATACCTACAGTTAGTTTGAGAGATATCATTGACCTCCTTCATTAGATTCACAATCAACTGACACTCCTGTTTCCCCATCTCTCCCTCCCTCCCTCCAGCCCCGGTCATGTGTGAGGTGTGTGGGACTTACTTTGAGACGCGACGGGGCCTCTCCAGCCACGCCCGGCTCCACCTCCGCCAGCTCGGCGTGGCCGTGTCCGACAACAGCGGGGCTCCCATCGACCTCCTCTACCAGCTGATCCAGGACAGGGACGGCTCGATGCGACCGCCCAAACCTGTCTACTCTTCACCCAAAAAACCCAAGGAGCTGGGGTCGCTCACCCCGCGGAAGGACTCCCCTTTAGGGGGTGAAGTGAAAGCTGTGACGACCCCGCAGGGGATTGCATCCCAGGTGACCACGGGACCCACAGCTCGTAAGGGGACGGTTTTGGCAAAGCCCAGACAGCCTTCTGGGTCGTCGTTACTTGCCACAGACAAGTCGCCGGCTCTATCCGAGGGAGAGAGCTTGAGCTCCGCCAAGCCTGCCTGGGCACCACAGGAGACCGACGCCCCGCTCACTCTGGGTAAGTTTAAGAGTGGCTTTGGCTTGTCGACAAAGTCATTGCCTGCATTGGAAGGGGTTGGTTCTGTGACTGCCTGTGACCTTTTGAGCCCAGTGTCTCTCTCTGGCCCCGCCTTACAGCGATGGCCTCCAACGACGAGGTGCACGTGTGCCAGCTGTGCGGCGCCTGGTACGAATCCCGCAAAGGCCTCGCCAGCCACTGCCGTGCCCACCTACGCCAGTTTGGAATCACCGAAAACACCGAGACGAAAGGTGGACCGATCGAGTTCCTCTACCAGGTCATGGAAGCAGAAGACCTTAAACCCATCGCGAGCGAAGGTCTCAACGTCTATAACCCGTCGCTGTCGCCCCACTCTGCCAAACGTCCCTCGTCCGGCTCATCCGCCTCGCCCGCTAAGCACAAGGGCCTAGTCAAAGGAGGTCCCCCCTCATCCCCTCAGCAGCCTAGCAAACGCCCCAAGCCCTCCACATCGGACGGATCCGCCCCTCAGGACCACAGAACCAGCGCAGGTACGTTTCTGTTTGTTTTTCGGGTCCATATTCGCCAGTCACGCCCACCTCAGAGGGCTTAATAAGAGACTTCGATTGGATTCCAGGTGATTTTACCTGCGTGTTGTGCGGTGAGGAGTTTGAGAACCGAAAGGGCCTGGCGAGCCACTCCCGCTCTCACTTGCGGCAGCTCGGCATCACCGACCTCCTCGGCAAGGCGTCCGCCATCGAGACGGTCCGGCAGCTGGTCAGCACCGGCGTCCTGGCCGCCGCGGCGACGGTACGGGCCGGCGCCAACGCCACCAAGACCCCGTCGCCGGCCCCGCCCAGGTCTCCGCCCACATCCCCGGCTACCTCCCACCTGAGCCCCCCGATGGCCAGCCACGTCCAAAACCCCCGGCCCAAGGCCCGGAAGGGCTCGACCCTGGTGCATCCCAAACACGAGCCCTTGGAGATGGAGGTGGATATGGAGTTTTCCAGTCCCCTTGAGGGTTGCCGCAGCAGTAATGGACCTCATCAGAAAGGGTCCAACTCGGATGGAAATGGCCCGTCCGGTAGTACAGGTACATGGCCTACAAGCCCCACGTTGCTGTGGTTGTGGGGTTTTTGTTTTTTTAACAAAACATGAAGCATAGTGCCGGGTCCAGCGATGTAGTCTCTGCTCTGTTCTTTTCAGGCCAGGCGCTCATGGTCCCCTGTGAGTTTTGCGGACAGCTATTCGATAGCCGCAAGGCTCTGTCCTGCCACGCCCGCTCCCATCTGCGCCAGCTGGGAGTCACGTGGTCCGTCAACGAGTCACCCATCACCCTGCTCCAGGAAATCATGCAGAAGCAGGGCAGTGCCTCCTCCTCTGAGGTGTGTGCTCTGCCGCTTTGCCTTTGAGCAAGGCACTGAATTTAATCGCGAGTTTGGTTTCTGCACTAATTCTCCCATTTCAGTCAGGAATTACATTTAAAGAATTTCTATGACATTTGCGGATTAAAGGGTATTCAATTGGTAAAGCCGTGTTTGACCCTGCGCTGTCTGCCACAGTCCTGTCCTGTTGACCTAGTTTGGGTACTCTGATTTTGAAAAACAAAACCCCTCTTAGGAGGTTGATTGATAAAGGCCTATACGTCTTCCCAGGTCAAGAGGGAGTCAGCGTCCGGTCAGTCCTCCGCCGGGCCAGCCTGGGCCAGTCACAGGCAGGCGTCTGAGCCAGCCTGGGCCAAACAGATGCCTGTCTGGGCCCCCCAGGGCTCCAAGAGGACCTTCACCCCTCCGCTGGACTACTCCCTGAAGGACAGGCCGTCCTCTGACCGGATCGGAACCCAGTCTGGTACGACAGCATGTGCAAACGGCCATTAGAAGCCTTGTGAATGTTGCCCGGGTTATTTGTTTTAGGCAACTTTTTCATTACAGATTACTGTTGTGTTTGCGTGTGCTCCTGCCATAAGGGTTTGATCAGTACCACAAATCTGCATTTTTCAGCTCAGATTCGCAAGCCAATTATCGAGTAAATGCTGAATAAGTTAATGAGGAAATTTTTGCGCTAGAAAAGCTAGAAAACACGCATGTGAAAAATAAGTGAACAAACCTCCCCGACGTGTCTTGTCTCCCTGTCCTCTCCACGCCCTCCAGCCTTAGACGGCGTAGCCACGTTAGGAATGAACCGGAGCCGTTCTAAATTCCTGCCCTTTTCCAAATCCCGCTCTCTACCCCTCACTCAGGCGGGGAAACGTGCTGCGAGCTGTGCGGCTTCGACTTCGAGAACCGCACGGCGCTGGCGAGCCACGCGAGGGCCCACCTCCGGCAGCTGGGCGTTAAAGAGTGGAGGGCCGAGGGGGTGAAGGCCTCCCCCATCGAGATGCTCACCGCCTGGATTCAGAGGCAGCCGCGCAAGGCAGCCGAGATTCACCGACAGTACCGTGTGGGGGACCTCAATGTCCGATTCAAGGTCTGTGCTCGCGTCCGCGCGTCTCCCGGCACCAATACGGAGCCCGTTACATTCGCATGTTGCCCGTGCTGTTTTGGCGCTTCCTCAGCACCACTGTGAGCCTTCAGCGTCTGCCAAAACGCCCCTCTTTTCCCCCCCTTTCAGAGAAGTGCCCCCGCCAGCTCCCTCTCCGCAGGCTCCGCCCACTCAGGAGCACAGAGGACCGCGGCTCCAGGGCTGCAGCTGGGTCACAGGGCGGGGCGGGAGGCGGCCGGCGGCTCGGCCAGGACGTCCCAGGGCCAGAGTTCGCAGGGGGACCGCCGTTACGCAATGGCCGACGCCTCGACGCAGGGCTCCAGGGGGGACTCGATCCGCTCCCCTCGAGGTCAGCCATGGATACGCTGGGCCAGTGTCCTTCAGGAGGCCTCTGATAACAGACTGTGATCCGTGCCGGACTCTGAACTGACTCCCGTCGTCTGTGCCCGGGCAGGTTTGGAGCGCAGGCTACCGAAGCACGGCGGCCATGCAGAGGGCGCCGAGGGAGACCGGGGCTCCCAACAGCCCTCCCGCTCAGGAACCATCCCGTCCCTCGTTCCCAGACCTCCCCCCACTCCTCTGGTGAAACAGATGGGCCGGCAGTACACCCTCAAGTGCAGGTGAGTTTCTGTTCAACAGTCGTTTTATGTCTGCTGAACAACGGGACGTTTTTATTACCGGTGTCAAAATGAAAAAGAACGTTTGGGCGCCTCCTTCGTAATCCGTTCCCGCTCAGGTTCTGTGAAGCGCTGTTCCACGGGTCTCAGTCGGTGCAGGAGGACTGGATCCGGCACCTGCAGAAACACATCCTGGACCTCAGCTTCAACAAGGCATCTCCTCCGCCCACGCCTGCCCCGGACCAGTCCCTGGGCCTCTCCGCCACGACCTCCACCTCCACCCCTGTCCTGCTGGCCCCGGTGGCCGTCTGAACGGACGCTCCGCTCCACGGCCCGCGCCACGGTTTCCATACCTCCCGGTGGTTCTGTACAAAGGGTTGGGTGTGCCCTGCGGGACGAGCGACCAGCAGGCGCCCAGGTGGTTGTCTTGCCACAGGGTCATAACGCTTACGCTTTCAGAGAGGGATCTTTTACAGGCTTGAGTAAATAGAGACCAATGACCGTCTAAACCGTTCATTGCAGGTGCCATGTTACCTTATCTGACTGTTATTTATTCAGGGTCCAGTCAGTTGCTCTGATAGTGTTGTCGGTTGGCCGTGGGTAGCCCTAACTGTACCAAGTGGATACGTGTATCCTGTGGCACTGACCTCATCCCCTGGCTCGTTCATTAAGAGAGAGGCCAGCGACATTGATGCGGTGGCGCCGGCCGCAGCTGCATTGGCCACATATAACCTCTAGGGGGCCTACCTGCGCCATTTGAAGAGGCAGGGCTGTTTCCACTACGCTCAGGTCTTGATTGGTTAAAGCGGAACACAAACAAACGTGCTTATCAGGTCAGTCGTAAATCCCAGTGATTACATTCCGTGTCTTTGTTTTTATGTTTGTGGTGCGTTATTGCCATAGTGACGTACATTCATGGTTATCTGTAGGGCCTCGAATGGAGCTTCTTTCCGTAGATTGTAATGTCACTGAATGAATGAGGCCCGGCCTGTTGGGGCCTCAGCTACGTTTCCCATGTGTCAGGTGTCTTACTGGGTCTGCAGTACGGCTCGCTTTCAATTGTGGTCTGAAATAAATGTCCCGGTTGTGCCGGAATTTGTAATGACTTTTGTATGGATCATGTTAACATTGACATTTTGTTTCTGAAGTGAAAAAAAATTATGTAATAAATCCATTTATACATTTTGTCTCGTGTTTGTAGAGATTGGTGGTGGTGGTGGTGGTGGTGGTGGTGGGGGGGGGTCGACCCCTGTAACAGTGCTGTCTCCACAGTCTGCTTGACAACAGACTGTGGCTGCGCTGGGGAACTTAACTGGTGAATGAGGACACACATTGTATCAGAGGAAGACAAATGTTTCAAACAGTCATTTCCACTGCTTTAATCGCGTAATATCTGTTTTGTGGAGTAAGGCTGTCAGATAGCGGACACTGGGCACTCATCAGCCTAAAACAACAGTGTTTTGTTTAGTAGTACTGAGTGTTGAATGGCCCAGGCCTTTGCAGACTGGCATCAAATGTTATGCAATGCTTTCTAAAACCTGACTTGACCTGCATTAACAGGGATTTCAAAATCTTACATTTTGGGTCCATTCCATTAACCCAAGACAAAAATCTTAGTCACCTGTAGTCGTAGCTGAAATATCCCAATATACGTAAAATGTATCTTAAATAGTTCACATATCCTTAACGAGAGCTTTAAAACACCTTCAGGATTAATTTGACTTTGCCAAGCCCAGAAAGGTTTCAAAGACTGCTTTAACCCTGGCCCTGTGGGGCATCCGTGTCCCCATGCATGTGTGGTACTTACAAAGCTACATTAGACCCTACACATATCAGAGTGGTAGTTACAAAGCTACATTAGACCCTTCACATATCAGAGTGGTAGTTACAAAGCTACATTAGACCCTTCACATATCAGAGTGGTAGTTACAAAGCTACATTAGACCCTTCACATATCAGAGTGGTAATAACAAAGCTACCTTAAACCCTTCACATATCAGAGTGGTAGTTACAAAGCTACATTAGACCCTTCACATATCAGAGTGGTAGTTACAAAGCTACATTAGACCCTTCACATATCAGAGTGGT
>JACXGJ010015974.1:0-12850 GCA_016801105.1 Esox niger
TTGAATGTCCAGTGCACTACAGTGTATGAGTATTTGAATGTCCAGTGCACTACAGTGTATGAGTATTTGAATGTCCAGTGCACTACAGTGTATGAGTATTTGAATGTCCAGTGCACAACAGTGAAGGAGTATTTAAATGTCCAGTGCACTACAGTGTATGAGTATTTGAACGTCCAGTGCACTACACTGAATACAGTGGGGAGAACAAGTATTTGATAACCTGCAAAATCAGCAGTGTTTCCTACTTACAAAGTTGCCCTGGTTGTGTGTTTCGGGTCGTTGTCTTGCTGGAAGATCCAGCCACAACCCATCTTCAATGCTCTTACTGAGGAAAGGAGGTTTTTGGTCAAGATCTAACAAAACATGGCCCCATCCATCCTCCCCTCAATACGGTGAAGTCGTCCTGTCCCCTTTGCAGAAAAGCATCCCCAAAGAATGATGTTTCCACCTCCATGCTTCACGGTTGAGATGGTGTTCTTGGGGTTGTACTCATCCTTATTCCTCCAAACACAGTGAGTGGAGTTTAGACCAAAAAGCTCTATTTTTGTGTCATCAGACCACATGACCTTCTCCCATTCCTCCTCTGGATCATCCAGATGGTTATTGGCAAACTTCAGACGGGCCTGGAGATGTGCTGGCTAGAGCAGGGGGACCTTGCATGCGCTGCAGGATTTTAATCCATGAAGGCATAGTGTGTTACTAATGGTTTTCTTTGAGACTGTGTTCCCAGCTCTCTTCAGGTCATTGACCAGGTCCTGCCGTGTAGTTCTGGGCTGATCCCTCACCTTCCTCATGATCATTGATACCCCACGAGGTGAAATCTTGCATGGAGCCTCAGACCACGGGAAATTGACCGTCATCTTGAACTTCTTCCATTTTCTAATAATTGCGCCAACAGTTGTTGCATTCTCACCAAGCTGCTTGCCTATTGTCCTGTAGCCCATCCCAGCCTTGTGCAGGTCTACAATTTTATCCCTAATGTCCTTACACAGCTCTCTGGTCATGGCCATTGTGGAGAGGTTGGAGTCTGTTTGATTGAGTGTGTGGACAGGTGTCTTTTATACAGGCAACAAGTCCAAACAGTTGCAGTTCATACAGGTAATGAGTGCAAGACAGAAGGGCTTCTTAAAAAGAAACTAACAGGTCTGTGAGAGCCGGAATTCTTACTGGTTGTTAAGTGATGAAATAATTATGTCATGCAATAAAATACAGATTAATTATTAAAAATCCTACAATGTGATTTTCTGGATTTTTGTTTAAGGTATCGTCTCTCACCGTTGATGTGTACCGATGGTAAAAATTACAGACCTCGACATGCTTTGTAAGTAGGAAAACCTGCAAAATTAGCAGTGTATCAAATACTGGTTCTCGCCACTGAATATTGTTCTTTTTTAAATTATTTTCTGTCTTGCTAAATATTTGCTTTTAGACTCTTCTTATCTCTACAGTGCTGTTGTAAGGTGCCATGTCATGAGAATTGTATTGTACAGGATGATACTCTGTTGTTTGGTACATTTGACAAATAAAGCTTGAACTGAAACTAAACTATAAATGTACTTCCTTATTTCTTGTGACTGGACTCAGTGTATCCATGCGCATTCTCTAAGACAAAGACCAAGAACAAGCCCCAGCTTTTGACTGTGTCCAGGCATGCATTAACATGCTCTCTTATCACTGTAAAATACAAATAAAATGCAATAATGACGTACATAACTCTGCCAAACCCAGTCCCCCTGAATTTTTGTATAAGGTAAATAAAAACATTTAAAAAATATTTTTTAAATTTTGAAATTGGCCAATTCAAGTATTAAATGAAATGTCATTAATACATGTTGAATACATGTATAAATATATTACCAAATGCATAAAAAATATGTAGTTGCATTAGAAAATGTATACTCAATATATCTTTCAATACTTCTGGAAAATATATTTTTAAATACATTTACATATTTTTAAATGTAAAATTGGCATTTGGCAGGCCGTGTCTTGAACTCATGATGTTTGGCTTTCAAAGTCTAGTTCTTGATCTGTGTTCCTTCTTGAAATGAAAGTATAAAAATGTTCTGGTCTGCTGTGAAGTCATAAAATAAGTCTAAAAATGAATGTCATTTAGGATTGTGAACATTAATTGATCTGACATATATTTGGACAAAATTGAAATACATTTGTACATTTCAAACTTTTCAGAATAAAAGATTAAATACATTTAGAGATCTGAAATGTAGTTTGAATGTATTCGACATATATTCATGACAATATACATCAGCACGAAAAAAAACAACAATCTCTTGACTTCCAATGCAAAGAAGTAGGCCGATGTATAAAAATAAATGTAATAAATGCAGTGAATTCTGCCCAATGTCTTGAACAATTAATGACTTTATTATTCTGTTAACAATATCTGATCAGTACAAAAAAAGATTTAGTCCCAAAATTAAAACTCCTATCTAAAGTCTACTGCTAGATGAATTATAACGATCTCATACTACCCGATTTGGAAACTTCTAGTTCCCATTGAGAAAAGTAATTTGAAAGTCACTTTAAAAACACGGGAGTGGTGATATTTCACAACTGATCTTTTCAATTAAAGATGATAAAGTTTCTTCCTTCTCAATAAAATGGACAATTAAACTAAACCTATCAAACTAGTTAACAACTGTATTTGAAATGGTAGCAAACGGCGAGACAATTTCCTTCCTTTCAATAGATACATTTTAATGTAAATGTAGATCATATCGCGAATAAATATGTAACTATATTCACCTCTGCCCCTCTATTACTAGACTACAAATACATTCTATACACATTCCATTCACCGGAACGTTATGATACAGTAATGATTTATAGGCAACAGCCTTTCTTTAATGGCTAGATGATGCAATAGCCGCATTTTACATTGTCCACGTTAGCTAAAGCAGCCTACCTCGCCAAGTATTACCGATGATTCTGACGTAAATGGTGTTTCATCATGCTTGTTCCTGTCACTCACTTTTGTCATATTCTCAAGGTACAGTTTGACACCACAAATGTAATCCATCCTAGATCTAAAAATAGCACAATATTTTATTTAGCTAGCTACAAGTAATTATTGGAATGCGACAGCGCTGCTATGGAACATGCAGCTAGTGATGTTGAAGCGCAGCTCAATAAGAAGCGCCCTTAATAAACACGGAAAAGGATAAAATAAGAATAATATGTAGATTCATATAACACCTCTTTAGAAACACTGGTATTCACTCACCTTCGACCTTACGTACGTAGTTGTAATGTACGGTACTATACTGGTTTGCGATCTAATTACAAAGATGACCGAACACGGATTGCGACTGGGCTAGCGGTAACAAGCTTTAAAGAACGACCACGCCACCCAATCTGCTTCTCGTGTTCTTGTTTGGTGTGTCCGATGATTGGATACCGAAGGGGCGTTTGTTTGGTATTTCTCTTCCAATCAGTGTTTACACATTGGTCGGGCCTTCACGCAGCGTGGAACATGGTCCGGAACCAGTCTTCGCGTGTGTAGACACGCTTTCACAAGAGTAACAATAACAATAGTTGGTTTTTAAGAACCAATGAATAGATAAAATGACAACCGACTACAAACGTTAAACTAATTGTCATTATTACACATTAACAGCTCTCTTGTTCATGTGATTACGATATATATAAACACACTTGTCTAATAAAGACTGAAGCCAATTGCACAAACACATACTTTAAATCAAGTCTGGACAAGGCCCGGATCCGGCCCGTTGAGTCATTCTATCCGGCCCGCGATACAAACAAAAATACTTGAAGAGGCCTGTAGAGTATTACCTTATTTAATACTGCGTATTTATTTTATTTCAAATTAAAAGTCCCATGGCCCTCCCAGTAATAAATACCTGTTTCAATGTCTTCTGTTCAAAATTTGCATTGTTATGATACGTAGGGATAAGCGCCACAATCCACACGCAGTTATTAAAAGTTATTATTAATTCGTACTATATGCAATTGATGGCTAGCAACCTCTGGAAATAAGGCAGTCCAAAAAATGCTGATAACGAAAGAATGGTATTTAAAAAAAATAATAGACAGGAAAATATTGATATACAGGTGTCACCGGTAAAGAGATTAGGGTTAACCATCGCAGATTTTACAGAGTACAATTGGAAGAGGCACTACCAGAGCAAGCATGCAGACAAAAAACTGTCATCCGATGCTAAAATTCAACAAGCCCAAGCACAGACCCAGCCTCACTGCTGAACATCTGGCAGCAGTTAACAATATGCCATATGTAATATAGCCTACTCTGTTAAGTTGAAAGGTAAGTTTTAAGGCAAATGTATTGCAGCATTTGCGTGGAGTAATAACCTGGAAAGGGGATTTCTTAGGCCTTTGCCTGCCATAATAAGTTTTCAACAGAGCATAATACAAAAAACATTGTTAAAGTAAATCAAGTTAGACTGAGAATGGTGTTGCATGGAAAATATGAATACATATAATATGCAAGTTAATAGAGTTAGCCATGTTGTGTCTTTTAGACATGTTGGGGGGAAAAAAAGAAGAGGCCATGGTTCTCAGCAGGAACCCGATGGAGGGCCTCCTCTGAGGAGGGAATGAGATTTTACCCCAAGTAAAGGAGTTCAAGTATCTCGGGGTCTTGTTTGTGAGTGAGGGGAAAATGGAGCTGGAGATTGGGTGAAGAATCGGAGTAGCAGGGGGGTATTGCATTCGCTTTACCGCACCGTTGTGACGAAAAGAGAGCTGAGCCAGAAGGCCAAGCTCTCGATATACCAGTCAGTTTTCGTTCCTACCCCACCTATGGTCATGAAGGCTGGGGTCATGACAGAAAGAACTAGATCGCGGGTACAAGCAGCTGAAATGAGTTTTCTCAGAAGGGTGGCTGGTGTCTCCCTTAGAGATGGAGGGTGAGAAGCTCAGTCATCAGTGAGGAACTTGGAATAGAGCCGCTGCTCCTTTGCATTGAAAGGAGCCAGTTGAGGTGGTTCGGGCATCTGGTAAGGATGCCCCCAGGACGTCTCCCTAGGGAGGTGTTCCAGGCACGTCCAGCTAGGAGGAGACCTCGGGGTAGGCCCAGGACGTCTCCCTAGGGAGGTGTTCCAGGCATGTCCAGCTGGGAGGAGACCTCGGGGTAGGCCCAGGACTAGGTGGAGAAATTATATATCTACACTGACCTGGGTACGCCTTGGGATCCCCCAGTCAGAGCTGGATATAATGCAGCTCAGGACAGGGAAGTTTGGGCTCCCCTGCTGGAGCTGCTGCCCCCGCGACCCGACAATGGATAAGCGGATGAAGATGAGATGGTTAAAAAAGTAATTGGGCCTGTAATGCAGTCTGGCATTCTCAATGTGGCCCCCCAGTGGAAATGATTGCTCACACCTACTGTAAATCGATGCCCCATGTACAAAAACCCGCCGTTCTCAATGTATATTTAGATATGGATGTAAATAACCTCAGACCGAGGGCAGAGTGGAGTTTAACCAGTCGACCACACAAAAAGGCTTCTCTGTAATCCAGGTTCTAGAGCCTCATGGTTCCTTTCCAGATTTATTTGTGCTTATTGGCAAAAAGAAAAAAATCCTCAGACAAGTTATTGTTCAAGCATTTTGTGCAAAATGAGCTGACAAAATCAAGTTACTGGAAACAATGAGTGAAGTCAGAACTATGATTCATTGCAATTAACTATAAAAAACATCAACCTTTTCTGTTTCCCAGAGTAACCATATAAAACTTGATCCAGGTAGAAATGTGTACAAATACTTTTTTTAATTAATGTAAAGGCATGCTTTCTACTTGAATAAAAAACATCCAACATTTTCAAAAACATTTTTGGTAACTGGAACATTTATTAAATTGACTTCCCCCCCGGCCTTCATATACAAAGGCCAAAGGGTAAGTAATTATCTGTGGGGATGAAAAGAGTATGAACAGGGTCGCCATGTTTATTATAACTGGATCAAACACACCTTCAGAAGTACATTTCAGGCCAAATGGTCTCCCAGATTATCACACACATTAATCTCCTCCCCCACTCCATATTCCTCCTCCATATCCGTGAAAACATCCTACGAGAGAAACAGAGGGGAATTATCAACACACATAGGTTCTATATGAAAAAAAGCAATCAAAGCTTTCAATGTAGGTATGTGTCAAAGGTTTCAGTATTGTGACACCAAGGGAAATGATGAAAGGCCTGGTTTGGTCTGAGTTTCCCTCTCCTCCTCTCCAGTCAGGAGGTGTCCTGGTCAGAGTGGCCCTCTCCTCCTCTCCAGTCAGGAGGTGTCCTGGTCAGAGTGGCCCTCTCCTCCTCTCCAGTCAGGAGGTGTCCTGGTCAGAGTGGCCCTCTCCTCCTCTCCAGTCAGGAGGTGTCCTGGTCAGAGTGGCCCTCTCCTCCTCTCCAGTCAGGTGGTGTCCTGGTCAGAGTTGCCCTCTCCTCCTCTCTTCAGTCCTGGCTGATGCAACCTGAAATGTCACTGACACACCTCAAAGAACTCCCCATAGTGTCCCTGCATCTCCACATCAGAAAACAGCTCCTAGTGGTAACAGGTTGGAAAAACACAAATATGGACCAAAAAATGGTGACATCAACACTGTTTTCATTGATTAATGCAGTTATTTGTGGACTGGGCAACTGCCTTGTGTGAGAGATCAGAATCTTGACAAATAAATTCATAAAAAAATCCTTCAATGTGATTCTCTGGATTTTTTCTCTCTCATTTTGGCTCTCATAGTTGAAGTGAACCTATGATGAAAATTACAGGCCTCTCATCTTTTTAAGTGGGAGAACTTGCACAATTGGTGGCTGACTAAATACTTTTTTGCCCCACTGTAAATGAGGGGAGAAAATCATTAACCACAATTGAAAATAACTGCACGGTTCAGAACACCAGAATCCCCGTAAACCTTTCCAGTTCTGTTATACCTAGGTATAGGACGATACCAAATGTAGTTGTCGATACCAATACCAGCCAGATTACACGATTCTTGATACCCAATTTGATAATTCGATATCACGGGAAAAAAAAGAAAAAAATGCCACGTGAAATAAACATTTCAGGGCAATGATGGCTGAATTATTTAACAATTTGGAAAGCACCAGTGGAATAAGAAATGGGAGATATGACCGATTTTGCCATCGATTTGTTTATAGTAATTCACTTAAACCAATAGCCAACCGAAAACTGCAGACACCTTCCCACGCGATCAACCTGCATTAAAAATCGAATGAAACGCAGCCAAACGTGGTCATCGATTGCGGCATTGATGTACACAATTAAATTAAATCTTTGTTACGAACTGTGAAATATGTAGGCTAAACTGTCCTCTCGACAAGCAACTGGCAACAATGAGAATCGAGAGTGCGCGTTCACGAGAAGGGGAGATTTTCGGTAGGGGGTATGTTTTCCGAACAACACCGGCCTTCGTAGACAAAGATTGGGACTGTGGTTTAGAAAAAAGTAAATTCCCTGGAACAAAGTCATACAAAGGAAACTGTGGCTAACTGACAAACTAGCCTGATACAATTGCAGTCATGTTTCAGAAGTTAAATGAATTTGCTTACCTGGCTGAAAGTTTATTATGTAATCTGGAGCACCTGGCGGCAAGCGCCAATTTTAAAGTAGAAAGTACAGTTCACCCTGACGAAAATAAAATGATTGAAACTCAGCTAAACAACGACGAAATATATAACTAGTTACCTAGATACAATTTTCTTTGTAGAGTAAAACGGTTGTAACGTTCCAGCAGACAACAGAAAGTCAATGCGACTAATTTGATTTAATCTAACTAATTAGATCAGATACTTAAGTCAATTATACTGGATGTTTTCTAGTGTTCGACAATAGTACTCTAACAACGTGAATATCAGAGGAACCAACCTGTTGGTCAATTTCGTGTTATATTCAAATGTATAATTGGCTCCTAGAACATAACACAGCAAAAACAAGACACCGATCAAGACCAAAACTGAAAGCATTTCTAGCAGTCTATAGAAAACGTTCAATTTGCACTATTTCAGTTAAACAGCTATAATTCATAGCATTTAGCTCAGTTTAGATAGCTAGCCTTCTAGGCACAGCCAGTTTCCTAATACTAAAACCAAATAAGAGTCGTGTGAAAAAGGTATACACTCTGGAAAGTACATTTTTATTGGAGAAGTAAAAATCAGAAATTATGACTAGAATGTTCCAGAGAAAATGTTTAAAACCGTTTGCCATAATCGTTTTACTGACAGGGGGCGAGTTGAGCTGTCAGCGGGACCTTTTTGAAGCGTACGTGGGTGTGGCTCGCGGATTCCAGCAGCCGGCAATTAATACAGAAATCGCGAAGCCACATCCAATGCACCGACACATTGAAAATAGTGAATTCTGCATTGGGTGACAGGATCTGAAGATAGCACCGGTGGGACCTTAATGTTTGAATTTCCACTGCCCAAATCAGTGTAGGCAGTCATTCAGTTAATGATATCAAGTGCATATTTTAGAGGGCGAAATATTTGTGACTATATTATATCACAGATGTATGGTTAAACACGTCTAAGCCAGTCACCTACTGCTAGATAAATGTTACATGATACATTCTTCCCAGGTAGCCTTTGTTCTAGTACTAGTTGGTGTGGTTGTTCCATCACTGAAACCAGGATATTAAAACTTTTTACTCACTTATCTTTCTCTGCAAAAAATGGACGAAAGATACCCAGCCGTTTTCGTTTCGTCATCTACAATTTTGACGTCATAAAAATATTTCTGGTCACGTCTCTGGATTTACAGTACCGAAAAACACCCTTAGTACACGTCGTGTAGATCAAAGGTGTTGTTAGATGGATATTTCAGAAAGATGCCGTAACAAATTCAGTTTCCTGAACTTCCCGAGTTGCCGGCTTCTCTTGACCATATTAGGGAGTTCCTTATTATTTGTTTAGGGAACGGATTCTCATTTGAGTCTTTAGGCTAAAGTAATCTATTTACATGGATTAGGCTACTTACAGGGGTCCGAATTTGTTCCTCACTATCAACAAAGTTGTACAAATATTTTTCTCCCCCCAGGTAGGCTGCTACGATTATTAACCGGATGTCGCCACCTGCACCCATATAATTTTAGTGTATGTAATAAATATTGTTTTTAAATGACCAATGTATGTTAATATAGTATACCTTGTTAGTGAATACACATCTTGGTTGACGATATTTTTTTTGGGCCGACTCCTAACTTGACCCAGTTTCTGTCAGGCCGTGGAACGTTTCGTAACTACAGATACGATTGAACAGTTCAAGTACTTATACTCGAAGCTACGTGAAAGTGCGTTGGATTACATTGGACATGTGCGGGTTAGCACACTTGCCAGCACACTTGCCTGATGAATGATTAATGTGAAAAATGAAAACATTATAAATTACATTGTTTTGAAACATCTAAACCATCAATTTCAGCTCCAATAATGTATTTCCTTTGTATCGTATGGCGCAAAATGCAGGATTCGTGGTCAACTGTATTTTCTGCGAGGAAGATACAGCATTCAAGTTGCTGTAAATAATAATCACAAAACATGCTGTCACTTTGTAATTTAGACGTACATAACATAGACACAATAGGTAATTTGAAAACAATGGTTGTGAAATGTGATTAATTGGATACAAATTGTCCGAGAGGCTGTAGTGAACGACCCAGCAGTGAATCAGTTACTGTACACCACGTTATTATTTGTTCTCTTGGGGTAAGGTTACATTTTTACAGTGAGAATGAGGTGTTTGAGAATTATACAGATGCCACCTACTGGTACGATCTTCTAGATTACTTCATTTTATCAACACGAAATAATGTTTTCATTATGCTCTGGAACCGCAGCTTGATAGTAGAAAGGCTTTACTCTGCACATCATCACATAGTGTTATTTTTAGTTAACTTATCTTGTGAATTTGAAATGTAAGTTAAGCCTCTAAGGATTGAGATTGTATAACTATAGCTGCGAGTATAAAAATGATTTAAGACATGGAGGTAAAAGGATTACTGATGTAGTTATTTTTCTTTTCCATAAAGCCTACTGTTCGAAGTGAGATACATGCTTTGAATTGACCATACGTATATAACTTGATATCAAACATAATATACATACACGCAGATCTAATTACAACAAAATTCACACAAATCTAATGATTTATTTCAACCAAAAGTGGACTATGTCTAAAAAACAACCTTGTCCCCGCCCCCTCTAGTCTTGTTGACCAAATACTTGCATGAATTCGATGAGTGGAAAGGCTAGCTAGCTTGCTATCCTACATCCGAGTCAAATCAATCCACAATCTTGGAGTGTATATTTGAAGAGGTATGTGCGTCATATTTTAATGTATGTTTAACATCTATTGCCTAGATTATCTATCTGAAAGTAATTGTTATATCTTTCACTATGCCCCGTTGGTCTTCCCGCTTTTTGTATCAAACTGTTAACTTAGCTAGCCTAGCTTCTAATACTCCGTAGTTAGCTAGTTGATCCGCTATGGCTCATGCAATAGTAAATACGTTGTATTAAAACAATCATTTGCAGTGACATTAAGTCTATTTACTACTGAATGAAATTGTTTCCAACCACTTTCAAAACACTGTTAAAATAGTACTGTACACGCTTTGCCTCCATATCAAGAAGTCAATACAAAATGTTAGCTAAAGGCAAGCAATTGTAGCTGCTAGACAGCTAATAATTGCTAACGACAACGGCAGCTTGTTCATTGTTGTCCAACTGCTCACCGTGTTCATACGTTACATGTTTAATCTAACTGCAATACGCTATTATAATATTATCAATATCATTCATTGTATATTTTAATCAAGTAAATTACTCCCGTATTTTCCCCTGGCCGCTCTCGGAAGTCTGTACACTGCACTAAACTTAGCCAGGATTTCCGGCTCCTTTGCATTTGCCCCTCTGCTGTTTTGTTTCCGTTTCTTCCATTTCCGTTTCAAAGTTTTCCAGATTCTAAGTTTCAGAGTGTATTTAAATCGACATTTAAATCAGCTATTTAGTGAATTTTGTGTTTTAGTCTATATGATTTGTGTATTTCACATGAGTCCGACCCCGTTTAGCGCGTGCCTCGCCCCTCGACGAAACATCTGACAAATATGCTAGCTAGGAAGCTTTGTATTGCTTCAACACTGTAGAGCTATGCTACACGTATATATTTGTATCGATATTTTGGCGAAATGTTTGCATGCAGACGAACTTCAATTGATAGAGTGTAATTCACGATTTACCAACTAATGGCCCACCGCAAGGCCTACGTTTTGGAGAGGCCTCGCCCTCGAGTTTGTACTTTAGCGCACACATAACTCTGCCGCCCAATGGAAATCGAGGCTGCCTTAACTCATTTCCCATTAAGCTCTGTCACTACACTAGTTATATTTACCTTGTTGATGTATTTGCAATTTTATATTAATTGTATGCAATGCATTAATGACAATTATGTACCATTAAAATCACAATGATACTGAAGTGATAGTTTTACAAGTAGTCCTCAATGTAATTTTGATAATATTTAATTATGCCTGGTGTGAAACCTGTAACTTTTTGCAACATTACATCAGAAAATTATGTTTAATGTTTAGTAATGTTTTAATAATGATTGCTACTTATATCTCAATCACTACCTGTCTTTTCCTCAGAATAGATTTGAGCTTGGTGTACAGCCATGTCTAAAAGTGAAGCAGAGGAGATGATAGAAATTGAGATTGATGGTCAGGAGAAACAGGAGTGTCTGGAGGAAGGGTGAGTGTGATATTTTACCATGTTAACAAGCACCCATAAGCCCTTCATTTCAGAGAGCTCTAATGCTTCGGATGACTGTTAATGTGTTTGTGGTGTCATTTCCAGGCTGGAGGAACAGACCATCACATCAGCCGATCTGATTCAACAAGACATCGACATCAATGAGCCCATCGGTAATCTGAAGAAGCTCCTGGAACCCCGTATTCAGATGTCACTAGATGGATATGAGATCTGTCTACAGGACATCCAGGTACATTAGGCCTTTATTTATGGGGTTTGAAATACATGCCCATATTTCCTAAAGCTTATTAAGGCCATGCTCATCCAGTGTTTATAACAATACATTTGCCTTAGTATGCTTGTGCCCAGAATTAACATTAATGGAGCATCTCATGTTTAGAATATATTTGTTTGTGTTTTATGTTCCAGATATACTATTTATTTATCACCCAACTGTTTCTTATATTCTCCTTTCACCTCTTCTTTATCTTCCTTATTCTCTTTTATCCTATCTTGTCTGCTGGTCTTTAATCCTCTCTTGTTTTTTGCTCTCCTGTCACCTTTTCTTTCTTGGTTTCCAGCTGCATCCAGACCACAGCCTTTTTGACCAAGGAGTGAAGACAGACGGCACAGTGCAACTCAGCCTACAAATCATCACCAAGCCAGGTAGCCAAACTATAGACACTGCCCCAGGGTTTACCACAACCCTGCCACCAGGCGGCTAAACCAGGTGGCTAAACCATAGACACTACCCCAGGGTTTACCACAACCCTACCACCAGGTGGCTAGACCATAGACACTACCCCAGGGTTTACCACAACCCTACCACCAGGCGGCTAAACCATAGACACTACCCCAGGGTTTACCACAACCCTGCCACCAGGCGGCTAAACCAGGTGGCTAAACCATAGACACTACCCCAGGGTTTACCACAACCCTACCACCAGGTGGCTAGACCATAGACACTACCCCAGGGTTTACCACAACCCTACCACCAGGTGGCTAAACCATAGACACTACCCCAGGGTTTACCACAACCCTGCCACCAGGCGGCTAAACCATAGACACTACCCCAGGGTTTACCACAACCCT
>JACXGJ010015975.1:0-13277 GCA_016801105.1 Esox niger
ACACACACACACACACACACACACACACACACACACACACACACACACACACACCCTCTCTGTATCCCCCTGGTCTCTGTTTACCGTGTGATCCAGAGCCAAACGCAGGTCTCTTAGCCCTAGGGCTGAATGGACAGATTCAACTGCATTAACATTAACCTGGCCCAGTCCACTATCACAACACGTTTTAACGGTTCTGACTGACAACCAATCTGACTACTACCTTTTTTGTGCAAACTAATGGAAAACACTGTGTCTGATTTAGTACAATGTTATTTCACAGAAAATAAATTAACAAAAGGCAGCCAGTGTAGTGTGTCTGTAGGAAAGAGTACTCAATAGGCTCTTAAAGAGATGAATGATAAGATGGATCGAAATATATTAATGATATAAGATTAACTGAAAGAAATTCATGATAAAAGGATTGACTGAAAGGAATGAAAGATAAGATTAACTGAAACATATTAATGATAAGATTAGTTGAAAGAGATTATTAAGAAGATTGGCTGAAAGAGAATATTGATAAAAAGATTGGCTGAAAGAGATTCATGATAAGAAGAATGGCTGAAAGAGATTAAAGATAACATTGGCTGAAAGAGAATTACAATAAGAAGATGAAGGCTGAAAGAGATTAAGGATAAGTTCAAAGCAAATGTAAATGATATGCAAGTCAGTCTCCAGGCACATGGGGGAAAGAGAGATTGGCAGCGTCACTGTTGGTCTTTGTGTGCGATGTTGTGCCGTGGTCTCTGAGCCGTCTTTTCTGGCATTTGGCAATCAGACCAACATGGGTACCACACAGAGCAAGCCGCCAGAGGTCCCTCCCTGTTGCCGGGCCAGAACAGAAGCAGGGAGGAACACAGCACTGAACAGAGCCATGACCACATGGAACTAAATCCATGCCAGTCCAGGCAAAACAAGCCAGCAACAAAAACAGAATAATATTTTTTATTAAGGAGCAATTTACTGCACACGGACTGTGAACAGAAAAACAGGCGTTATTATGCACAATGTATTTTATTATGATGTATCATATAACGGTTTTGTTTTGTTTATGTATGTGTATTAGGCTCTGTATCGTGTATTCTGCTATGTTGCAAGATCTATTTGAACCCCAGGAAGAAAAGCTGCTGCCTACAAAACATTACAAAGTTGGCTGATCTTTCTCTTGTCCTTGAGCCTGGAGGCTTTGGAGACATTATGGTGGTGGTTGATGCCACAGTAAGCAACATAAATCTTTCTGGCTCCAAGTTCTTGTATCTATGGCTCTGAGACATTTCAAAATTACAAGCACAGATCTATTTTTCAAGATGAAGGATTGACTGGGCCACTTGAAGGTAGGAGACAGGAAGCTCTCCCACAAGACCCATGGACATTCTTCACCACAGACTGCGGAAACCCGATCAAATCCTTTCAACAGGGCTGAGTTGTGGACCATTCCAACAGCTACGGCTCATAATTGGTTCACTGTACACACTGAACCAATTACACAATGAACCAATTACATTCTGAACCAATTACACTCTGAACCAATTACACTCTGAACCAATTACACTCTGAACCAATTACACACTGAACCAATAATAAAAATCTGTTTTTTGACTCACAGGTGGGCCTTGGTCCCCCATTGCTCCAGGAGAGCCACTTCCACCAGGGGCCCCCGGGGCTCCAGGACTACCCTAGATGAGAGAGAGATGATTAAAGATGAAATAATAAACATGTTCACACAGGGTTAGGCACGTTTCAGGCACAGATTAGAATCATGATTGACTGCTAAATTATTTACGCTGAGAGACGGAGGGAGGGAGAGAGCAAATCAACACCTACCATGGGCCCTGAAGAACCCTGCTGTCCCTGAGGTCCATCTTTACCAGGCAGGCCCTTGGAAGAGAAACACAGTCAGTCCATACGTATGCTCTACCTGACTGCAAGGCTTTTTAATAGAAAGCCCACGTCTAGCAAAGGACATAGATTCCCGTTATCAAAACACCAGTTCATTCCGCAGAGATTCCTAGGTTGAACAAACAACACTGAAGTTTAGGATGATGTTGGTCGTAGAATAACAGTAGCAAGCTGGGATTCAATCAGACCTGACATTGCTATGTTCACACAGTGTGTCTATCAACAATATTAATCCCATGCCCACACACTTTTAATTCCTAAAAGCGACAGACTATACTGAGGGTGTAATCCTGGTAGCTGTTGTATGTTTTTCTACAGTACCCAAGGCTAGTGTATGAGGTCATTTGATACTTGACATAGTCAATATATCCTGAAAAGGTCCTCAAGGTCTTCAAAAGCAAAACAGCCTCCAACATCCAATATCCAACACCCAACATCCAACACCCACCATCCAACATCCACCACCATACCTGACAGTGAAGAATAGGTTATTGTCTGCTTGGCCATTCCTCGATTTACAGAAATCCCAACCCTGGTGTTTTGGTCATAAACCCTAGATTTTTGTCTCATTTGACCATAGAAGCCGGTTACAAACTTCCAAAGACCATTACTAATATCCCGGCTCTAATGTTCATGTCTTGATGAAAGTCGAGGCTTCTCTCTGGCAAGTCAACCAAATGGTTTGTTGGCATGGAGGAGGTTTCTAATTCTGTTTTGGAGACCTGGTGACTAACCCAACTTCTGTAATTCTCTAACTGTGATCCTGTAGAAACCGTTTTGGCTCTCAAGCCATCCTCACTGTACATGGGGGAGTAAAGTCAGGTTCTAGGCAGGCTTATCTCAGCTTCTGCTGATTTAAACCACTTAATTGTGACCCTGATAGTGAATACTGGTATACCGGCATGTAGATATCTTTTTGGGTTTGCCACTCCATAATTTTAAAGGTTTGCAACCTTTGTGTTATTTCATTTGGGTGTTCATTAAACTCAGCTTCTGGATAGATAACTCAGGGCATGTGTGTCACATAATAATAATACCCCAGTGAAATAAGTCCTGCCTGACCACTTAAGCGTTCCTAATTACTCAGATGGTCTTTCAAGTAGGACAAAACATTCAAGTAGTACAATACTTCTATTAGATTCGGTTCATGAGAATATTCAATCATTGGGTAAGAGTGTAAAGCTAAAGCTAATAAACAGCAATGACTTTTTTTCATCGCCTTTCTTGAACATCTTTCTCAAGGATGCCAATAAATTCTGGAGAGCACTGTGCATTCAGTTCATTTTACAGGATATTATTCTGCAGTTGGCCTTTTCAGTCAACGATTCAACAGAGGACAATTCCAAATCTGCTTAGATGGATGTTCAACTCAATTAAACAAGATAGAATTACATAATACATTTGGAGTGGAGTGAACAGGAATAGACGGTGCTTGGCTGAACAGATGTTTCCTGCAATCTGTCATGACGTGGTTAACTTATTCAACCTTCTATAAAGTCAAGCTGTCATTTTCCATTTCCTCGTAAATTGCCGGAGTGATCCCAATGACCATGTGCCTGTCCTTGCTCCAAGTATCTGCAGAGAGCTCACATTGGACAGCGAAATCAACGCCCGATCGGAAAAGTCTGACCGCGGTCCAGCAGCTACTCTACGACGGTGACGGAGAGAAAGCGTTCCGGCCAGGCACATGACCAACACAAACGCTGGAGTTCCGAGTTCTCCTGTTGTGGTTCTACGTAGCTCAGCATTTCCGCCAGAGCGGGAAAACTTCTTACGGCGGGAGACAGCCACGAGTCGAGGAAATAAACACCTCCCCAGTAAAACCTCATGAGGCGGATCTGGAGTTGGACCTTGTGAAGGCCTGGCCAACTCAGGCGAGCAGCCAACCCACAGCTGGGTCGGAGTGGAGCTGGAGTGACTGGGAACTTGGAGCGGGGGGCCAATCAGGGTATCTTTGGTACTGAAAGTTCCAAATGAAGTGGGACCAATTTGATTAAGACCGGTAGCCCACAAGTCCAAATCTGCTGATCAACTCTTTCACAATTGACTGGTTAAGAGAAAAACTGGACGGCCAGTGCATCTTGTTATATTACTGCTCTATACCCGCGACACAATGGAAGGCCTCTTTTCTGGCTTCACGATGCTCTTCAGATTCTAATTATGTAATTATACAATAATTAGCTGAGCCAATGAAAAGCAGACTTTCTTGTCTTCCTCTTCCTGGACAGGTGGTGGATAATGACCAGTTAGTGAAGGGAAGGCTGCACTGATCCACCTTCTATTTTACTCTAAAACTAAGTGACAGTATTGCTATCCGAGAGCATTGCATTGGTTTTCCCTCACTCCTGTCTCCTCTTTCCTCTCCTCACTCCTGTCTCCTCTTTCCTCTCCTCACTCCTGTCTCCTCAGTCCTCTCCTCAATCCTGTCTCCCTTATCAGTGCTGTCTCCTCCCCTCTCCTCCTCCTCACTCCTGTCTCCACTCTCCTCACTCCTGTCTCCTCACTCCTGTCTCCTCACTTCTGTCTCCTCACTCCTGTCTCCTCTCTCTTGGCACCTTTAAAGACATTGGAGACAGGCAAAGATCCAAATTCCCAGCTTTATTACAGCTAAGTATATCCCATCAGAATCACGGGCAGGTGGCCAGTGTTACTGCCCTGTGGATGGAATAATCTCGCACTTTCATTTACAGTAAAGTGATCCATTATCTATGAAAATTACTCTAAGATGATTTGTGATGGGTGGGACTACCTGCCGGTGTAACGTAATTTGATAGGTTAATCAAAAAGTCATGTGATTTCTGGCAGTGCATTTAAACTCCTTTGGGTTTGGCTTCTAGGTGGAGTCCCGCAAGGAAAAGAATGCTGCCTGGTGGCTTAAAGAGGCCAGTGTCTTGGAAATGTAAAAGTTCGGTTCATTTCCGGACAATATGGAGTCCTGCACCCTGGACGGCATTGTCACTTTAAGTTTGGTTTGCATGTGATTTTAAGTTGAAACTGTTTTTTCATTTATAAAAATTTGAAACTGTCTTTTCATTTGTAAAAAGTTGAAACCGTCATTTCATTTGTATAAAGTTGAAACCGTCTTTTCATTTGTAATAACTGTCTTGAGGTTTGCTCCCTATTTCACTCCGCCTGCCCAATCTGTAGGTGCTATAGAAGCGTTTAATGTTTTCTTCAGACATTGGTACAAACATTTAAATGACAAAGATTTGATATCCACATATTCATTTACATGTTCTTTCACTGCTGCTGTCAGAGTTTGAGACACAAAATGTATTTATAGGGAAATCAGAATATACTCTCACATAAGCTACATGCCATAAAAATGTCTGCTGTCTTCATGTGGGGCTGGAAACAGAATTATGGGCTTCAAAATATGGAAAAAATCCTGTTGGTGTTTAATATTTGATGGGAATGGTAAAATTGAGCCACGGAGCTTGGGGCGCTCATGTTTGGAACAGGTCATAATAATACCGTATGTATGGGATATATAATAAAAGAGACAGTAGCTGTATGTCAGATGGTGTGAATAGCGTATTACCCTCAGTCCCACCGCGCCGTCTCTTCCTGGCGAACCCGGAGAGCCACTCCCACCCTGTGAAGAAAACACAGAGGAACCTGTTTACATGCCCCACTGAAACGCACAATTTACCATGATCTACACACACACACACACACACACACACACACACAGACCCCGTCCAGTAGTTGAGGAGACTCGGCAGTGGTTGGGGAGGGGGGGGGGGGCGATATTTAGGCCCTCAGATTTGATCGTTTCTCATCCTATTAGCCTCCGGCGCTCTCTGCTCTCATGGCCAGAGCCCAGAGGCCAGCCCGGATAAATCAGCCCCTTCTGGGAAGGGCTGGTGTGGGACGGGGACGGGGGGGGGTTACGGGGTGCTGCCCAACGCGCACGTTACAGATCAGGGAAGCAGCCGTGCTGAAATCCCTCAGAGCCCTCCCCTACCGTCACCACTCAGACACACGTTGTATTTTTCACTGTCGGGCTGAAGCTGGTGGGGGGCTGGGGGGGGGGCGGTGACAGGAGTGTATTTCCTGTTTATTGTAGCTGCTGGGGGTGATGAGGAGAAACAGCTTCGCAATAGATGTTCCAGAGCTTTGATGCCGCGTGTCCCAAATTGCACCCCACTTCCCGTAGAACCTGGTCCAAAAAAAGTGCACAACATGGGGAATAAGCTGCCACTGGCGACACGTTTGTATTCTGCGAGGCCTCTTAAGATTACGGACGGCCTTAAAGAGAACCCGGTCTGCACTAAGGGTTCTAACTAAATCTATTCCAACAGAACCCGGTCTGCACTAAGGTTTCTAACTAAATCTATTCCAACAGAACCCCGTCTGCACTAATGGTTCTAACAAAATCTATTCCAACAGAACCCTGTCTGCACTTAGGGTTCTAACAAAATCTATTCCAACAGAACCCTGTCTTCACTTAGGGTTCTAACAAAACCCCTTATTATTTTCTTATACACGTGGAGATTTATAGTGTTGAGAACCACCAGCAGATATCTGGACCTCTCCTGACAGTTGATAACAGTTAATGCTGCCTGATCCACCCCTACACACTTGGTCTCTGTAGTGGGCTCTGGGCTGGGTTTACGTACTGGTAAGGCCTTGTGGAGGTTGGCAGCCGGTCATGGCAGAATGTTATTTCAACATTGTGAAAACAGGCCCTGGGGAGACCCGGGCTTTTAACCAGTTGCTGGTGGAAAACAGAACAGCTGTCTGGATTCCATTTTTTTTTCTTTTAAGAACAGCTGGCAATGTAAGAAATTGGTTTGATGTTATGTTTGACATGCTAACCCGAAAACTCAAGTGCTTACTTGAAATTAAATTACGGTATTCCCATGAGATGGTACTATACTGTGTTTGTATTTTAGCAGTCAAATAACTAGCGGTAACAGTCAGCTCTTGGCTAACCCTGGATCATTTACATAGATTTTGCATTACTGTGATATTGATTAATGTGCGCCCGCCCTGTTAAACAGATTAATAAATATGTAGGACATAATGTCTGTGTTAAAGGTCTGTCAAAGACCAGAGGAAAATGATGAATCCACACTTTTCTGTAATTAATTAGATGTGTTTTTCTACATCAGCTGCAGGGGGCTGCAGTGGGAATGTGTATTTTTATATCAAAGAAAAGAAAGACAAACAATGTTATATTTGGTTTGCTTCTTGGATATGATAACATCAAGGTTTTCTTCTCTTATATCTGTCTTTTTCCCAGGAAATAATCAGTTTTTGAGAATTGCTCCAGAGGAGCAAAGATTTCCACAAGTTAGGCCATCTATCAAAGAAAGTGTAAAACATATTTTGGCTTCTGGGCAATGCGAATTTCATAAAAAAAGGATAAGCACCGTCTCGAAAACAACCTTTTATTTTTTCTGTCTCCTGAATTGCACTATGTACCCTTTCCAGTACACTAAGTTCAACCAGAACCTAAAGGGCTCTTGTCAGTAGGGAACTACACAGGGAACAGGGTGCAGTTTGTGAGGCGCACCATGTGTGATCCACCTGTCATGATGTTTCATGTCTGTAATCTTTCTTTTCTTCATTCTCCATCACAATAGGACAAGAACTGGCAACTGGCACAGACCATATAAATATCCAAACTGTTTCTGCCTAAAACCTTTTATCACCAATAATGGGTCTCAAATAGCACCCTAAATACTACACAGGGAACTGCGTACGGAGAATAGGGTGGTATTTGGAACACACAGCCTGCTTTGAGCCCCCTCCTTCACACATCCCCCGGATTGGGATGCAGACAAAGTTTTTTTAGAAAGTCATTAATTCTCTGATCTGTTCTCTAAGCAAGCCAGGTTCAGTAATTAATCATGGTGGAGTTCATAACAGTTTTCACATGTGACTGATTCCATTAGGGTAGTGACGGGGGAATCCCTCTGTGCCAAGGTGGCTTGTAAAAGATATCTCGCCATGTGTCCCACACTGTACCCTATCCCTTTTATGATGCACTACATTCAACCAAGGCCCATGGGGTTCATGTAGGGGACAGGGTGACATTTAGGATGCCAGTCTCGCCTCCTAATGCAAAGTCTCACGAAGCCAAGACAGACACCTTTTCCCAACTTCGGTTTATCTCTCCCTCATCTCCCTCTCTCTCTCACACACACACACAAACACACACACACACACACACACACAATAATTACAATGTCTTCCTGTACACCCCACGTGTGGAGAATGACACATCCGCAATTATAACTCTATAATGCGTTTTCCAGAGGAAGGTCGATCTAATGAACAAGCAGCCAGACTCAATTAAGACGTCGCTTTGTTGGTGACGCCGAAAATTCCCAGCAATCAAATAGTGTTTGTCTCTGTGGAGGTAATCAGAGTCGGAAAACATCCAATGATAAACTGGAGGAAAAGCCCCTTAGACTTTGTTTATCGGTGGGAAAATGGTACAGCCGGCATTAATAGTAAAAAGCATAGGAGCTTTACTTTTACTGAACTATGAACAGTGTGTCTGAGGGAGTTTAAAACAAATCGGGGTTATGGAATGTTTAGATTTTTCACCCACCTGAGGACCTGGAGCACCAACCTCTCCTTTCTCCCCTCTTTCACCTGGGCCACCCTGAGCAGAAATAGGACACAAGGATTATTTTTCTTCCAAATGAATAATTGTTAGGCTCATTTGGTGTCAGTCCCTTGACTGCAGCCCCATCATGCGACGGCTGCGTTGCCATGGTTACTGACATTCTATAAACACCATAGCCATATTGACGACAAGAAGTTGAACAGGGCTAATTATTTAAAATGGGGATGGTTAACGTTTCGTCAATATACACAATATGGGCAGGAAATATGACTAAATTTCAAAGCAGGCTAATATTTAGTAGAAACCAACTTTACCATCATCACTGAATTATCTTAGCTAATTTGACAGATGGCTATATTTTCAGTTAATAAAGTCAGTCAGGATTTACTAGCGGTGATAACGTCAGCTAGCAAATAATGTGGAATACGCTCAGTATTAACTAGCTATATATGTTAAACAGCATTAAAAATAAAAAATGACAATAAACATTTGAAATAGTCACTATTTGCCTTCTTTAGAGATTCGTTTTCAATCCCTTCCTCAGCTCTCTTTGATGATACATTAGGCTGAATTTTTAGTTGGACAACAGACTTACAATGAACTTTCAAAACAGTACTGTGATACAAAGATAATCTTACCGGTGGTCCCTGGATGGAATGTCCACTGGGCCCCTGAGGACCAGGGGGGCCCTGGGGTCCAGGGGGACCTATTTCTCCGACAAGACCTTGAGGTCCCTAGAGAAACACACACAGTTTTGTAATTATAACATGTCAACCAGTAATTTATAACTGTTAACCACTAAATATAAATTGTTGTGTGAATAGTGTGTAACATTAGAACCACAGGGTTTTGATTCAACTAGACGACAATGTATGTAAGACTGAATACATTTACAAGTCAGGTGATTTGACCCACAACAAATATAATTAAACCTAGATCCAAAAAGGGTTCTCCCTGGAACAAAAAAGGGATCTCCGACAAGAACAGCTGAAGAACTTCAGAACGTACACCCAAAAAATGCTACGGTTATAACTAAATCCCTCGGAAGTCCTTCGGATTATCTTGGTTGCGCAAAACCTATTGATTTTTTGAAAGACCCCGTGAAAATCTTTCTGAATTACCTTCTGGGCTCCCGTGAGTTTCAAAGGTTTATATGGAAACATAAGAAAGAAAACCGAAGTGCCTTAAACTTTTAAAGTCTACTCCCTTTACAGTAAACTACTGAGGTAACAGGGTGTAAATGAAGATGTGCTTGATCCATTACCAAGCCACACATCTTAAATGAGATTATAGCCATCCTGGGTCTGGTTGTTTCAGAGCTATAATGTAACACAGCTGAGTTTCATTGAGTTATGCGCTGTGTTCATATAAAGGCCTAACCACTCGTACGCAGGCTAACTTCATTAGCGAGGCTGAGCAAAGAGGAAAGGGACGGGAGGGCCAGAGACTATTAGCCAATCAGGATGATGCAGACCAGGACAGGACTGCAAGAACGGCAGGCTCCACCATGTACACTCAACAGGGCCAAATTCCATAGGGATTATTTGGCTGTTCCTGAGGGGGACATTTCTTTGGGGGGTTCCACATTTTTCAGTTCCAAATGGGACCAAGGTGGAACCTGGAACCCAAAATAGTTGTCTGGAACCAAAAGGTTCAACCAAGACCCCCGCATTTTTAAAACTGTAATAACAAAATGGGGTTACCCAAAACAGACCCCCAAAAACACATATAGAATATTTTCTTGTGTAGACCAGACATAGGTTAAGACAGCATCATCTGGTGGGTGGGTGGGGTTTACAATATGGGAATGTTTCGATTGGTTCCACAAACAGCTATAATACATGAACCCAGGTCTGACTCAGACATGGAGAAATATATTTAAACATTGCTACTAACTCTGTAGTCCCAATTCACAATAACCAGACTACGCTCAGCGATTACGCACGCACGCTTCTCTCGGCTTCAAACACGAAGACTGTCGGGGCGTTGGACAAGAATGATATTGTCAGATTCGCTCCTTGTGCGAAAACAGTGACACCCTCCAAAAATAACAGGATTACCCACCGTGTGTGTGTGTGAGTATTCATGTATATCCGGATCTCGGGCTGTTGTTTCGGGCAATTTTTCCTGAGGAAAGTTCTGGGTGGCCCGATGCATGCCAGTGTAGCAGAACACACATGAGCACAGTCGCTCCAGTAACTGATACAGTCCGAATCTTTCGGTTCGGAATACAGTATGATGCCATGGTCAAAAGCAGTCTATTGGAAAGTAAAGCCCTGTGGAGTGTGAGCCATGTGATCGGTCTGACTTGGTGTAGGACAGTATGGTTTGTTTCTTTACCACGTTGCCTGGTTCGCCTCGATCTCCTCTGGGGCCTCTGATACCGGGACCTCCCTGGAAGGAAGAAAAGACAGTCACACGTCACGAACCGTAGACACCATCGTAACCACGGAATCGGTGATGTCACGGACGCCCACCGTTAAAAAACATTGATGGAGTGACAGAAGATATAAACTCCTAAAACTGCGGGTCAACTGTTGGGTGGAAATTAGCAGGTTAACATCGTTTGCTTGTGTTGACTCTCCTCTAATTGGTTCAGTGAATACGTGAATTGTATCAGAGGATTGAGCTAGAGACACAGGCTCTTGATCCCACCCACCCCGTTCCTACCTGTCCCTCACTAATCTCCTCCCTGACTGACTGACTGCTGAAGGCACTTATTGTTCCATCTGGCCTCAGTGGTCTTTTTCCTCTTCCTGTGCTCCTTTTAATGGCTCCCCTGCAGGTACACGGAATCAGGTACTAATAGTTCCTCTGACTTAAGGTTATATAGCAGAGGCCCAGAAGTCCTGAACACGGTGTGTCCGTCATAATAACACATTAAAGACACATATTAAAGACGGACAGAATTACGGCAAGCGCAGGAACAGTTTCTCCATGGATTTAACATGCTCATAAGATGTTATGGTGTTTCGACAAAGACGCCCTTTGATCCACCTTACGTGTTGCAACCAGGGTTGAGTACAGTTCAACGACCATGAGGGCCAATGACCACAAAGAATAGGGGCCGTGGAGGAACCCTGAGATTAGGGTTTTGAACAACATCGACATCTTCTTCCAACCAAGTCATGTGGACGTGGAAATGTATACGAGTGGACAGCAGAGAGAGGACTAATGCTTTGATAAATCGATATCCATATAATTACTTTCTCAAACATCTCCTGTGTTGATACAGCGCCGGCCCCACAATGCCCCTGGAACGTATTTCATTTTCTGTGTCGGCAGTGTGTGGACTACCCAACACCACCTTCAGACTTCAAAATGAGTCCATTTATTTGCTCTGCCCGGGATCAGGTTGTACCCTAATTTCCTGCAAAGAGGGAACTGAATGATTCAATATTCTATTTTCCCTCTCGCTTCTCTGTTCCCCCCCGCCATTCTCTTTCACTAAAAGGATAAACAGCATGAAGGTTCTCACTCCCCTAACATTTCCAAATGGACTTATCCCCAGGACATGCCACTGACCCTCCCCAAACTGGGAATGTTGAATCCAAACAACTTTCTGTGGGAGGCAACGGAGACTGACATTTTATTTTATTTGGTTTGGACAGTTTAATTACTCCCTGTACTGATCCAGACATTTGGATTCCTTCCTGTACTGAACAGTTGGTTTGATTAAGGACGTGATAAAGAGAAGGCTGGTCTTACTGGAGGTCCTGTGGGTCCTGGAGGTCCTTTGCTGTCCTGGGAACAGGTGCAGGCATGGGGCATAGCCGGACAGTCCTCCTCAACCCTCTGAGAAACACACCAATAACTAAGGATACAGTCCCTTCCAAACACACAATAAACCCTGTGCAGTAAAGTCAATTCCACATCCTACTTGTGGTTCATGACACAATGCAACATTTTGAATAGGAGTAAATAAAACTGGTGATTGGTGATTCATGGCAGGACAACGTTTTGAATAAGAGCCCCAAAAACTAATGTGCCACTAAATTGTTTCCCAAAATGATGGAATTGCTTGCTGAAAATTAGGAAGATATTATGTACATGTACATTATATGAAAAGAAGGAAAAGTGTCTCTCCTGGTTTATCAATCGGCAGGTGATTTTTTAAATCAGTTAACTCCTTCCATCCTGGGAACCAGCGTTGTGTGTGTGGCTGCTGCAGTGGATCTGCAGTGCTGCTTGGTCCTCTGGATACTAAACCCCCCGTTCCCAAAGACTGTCGTCAACAGGGGGAAATATCTCCTCCCTGTTTTCTCACCCCATCTCTTTTCAACTGTCCACTCTCCCTTCTCCTCTCCTCCATCTCTCCTCTCCTCCGTCTCTCCTCTTTTACAACCCCCCCCTCCCCTGCTGTCCTCTACAGCTTTTCAGTACCACCCTTCTATATTACAGCCACTAATTGGGCCTGGCTAGCAGCAAAACAAAAACAGCAGAAAGTACTCTGATGGAGCCGGGAGGTGGGTAATAGGTGAGGAGCGAGGAGGACAGGTCTGCATCTCGGAGTGTTGGGAGTTTTATGTTGTGGTTTGACCAAGAGGGATTCATTAGAATGTCTTGGACCTGCAATAGTATGGCGTCAGTGTTAACACAGATGGAGAAGGACAGAGACGGAGAGTGGGAGGGTCAGTTATATAAAGGGAGGGACAGAGACGGAGAGTGGGAGGGTCAGTTATATAAAGGGAGGGACAGAGACGGAGAGTGGGAGGGTCAGTTATATAAAGGGAGGGACAGAGATGGGAAGTAGGAGGGTCAGTTATATAAAGGGAGGGACAGAGATGGGAAG
>JACXGJ010015976.1:0-12849 GCA_016801105.1 Esox niger
CCCCCTTCTGTCCCGGCTCCACCGCCGCCCAAGCCAGCGGCGCCCCCTTCTGTCCCGGCTCCACCGCCGCCCGAGTCAGCGGCGCCCCCTTCTGACCCGGCCGCTCCTCTGCCGCCCAAGCCTGCGGCGCCCCCTTCTGTCCCGACCGCTCCTCCGCCGCCCGAGCCAGCGGCGCCCCCTTTTGTCCCGGCCGCTCCTCCGACACCCGAGCCAGCGGTGCCCCCTACTGTCCCGGCTGCGCCGCCCCCTCTACCCGTCCCGGCTGCGCCGTCCTCCCTGGACCCGTCCCGGCCGCTCCGGGTGCTGGGCTTTCCGCGGCCTCTAGGCACCTCTATGTGCTTTGGTCTCCCCAATTGGAGGCAGGTGTTCGTTATTGCCTCCAATTGGGGAACCTATTTATGTTGAAGGGTTGCCCACAGTATTGTGGTTTATTTTGGTTAACAGCCGTAGGTTATGCAACGCAGTCAGGAGAGCTGCTTTGAGTTTGTTTGTTTCTTTTGTTCATCCTTCAATTAAACTATGGATTTATTTTACCTTCACACCGTCTCTGCGCCCGTGTCCTTTCACCAGCTTCATGACAAGAACATGGTTCAAAGGTCCATCACACCCAAAGGCATGCAAATCTGTTCATCGATCTCGGAGATGTCATTTAAGTGTGTTTTTATTAACAGCAAAATCGACCCATCCAGCTCAATTTCATTCGCTGATTTCAGCCATATTGTTTGAGATATCAACTTTCCTAATCCAGCTTTTAAAGATAATGGTGAAAGTTCCTTCACACCAAACGGCATGCAAATCCATTCTGCAGTCTCAGAGATGTCCTTTACGTGTTCTTCACAAGTCAAAATGGAGGCCATGTTGTTTGAGATATTACCTTTTCTTACATAACTTTTAAAGACAACTGTCCAGCGGTCCTTTGTCATCCAAATCCGTTCAGAGGTTTCAGGGGAGAATATTATTTAGAGACTATTTACCTGTTTTCTTTACTCTATTTTCCATCCCCGCCAACAGCCCATCCCACTTAGCGTTGGTACCCAAATGGTACCCAGGCGCTAATTACACCTTGCTGAATGCATGACATCAATAGATGAATGCGCAATACTCCCAGATGAAAGGTTAATTAGTCGATTATTGAAACATAATACAAATGATGTATGCTACTTATCACAAGGGTATTCTATAGGAGAATCAGCTTATTGTGTAATAAAACATTTAAATCTACATTATGTTAGGATGGAAAGAGATACTAAATCCTATTGTACACATCCTATTGTTTCTCTTTGAATTTTCTCTGCGTATTTTACTGAAGATTAATATTCTACAAATGTAAAAGAGGATAACTCCTCTTTTTCAATGAACTCCTCTCGGTTTTACGATAACATATTCCTGTCACATATTGATAAATCTTATAAACCAATAATCTAGGAGACTACAGCTATGCATTGGCATTGAAATCAACTCGATAGCCACTGTAACCCGCCGGAGAAACCTGCTAAGACGCGACATTCACAGCCTATTCATTTCGGACCTAATCTTTTTGTAGTAGCTCCTCTAGGCTTTTTGCTTTATGCCAGTAAACTATGAGACTACAGCTGTGCATTGGCATTGGAATAATTTCGGACCTTTCCCTTTTCTATGTATTATTTTTTAGCAGTTTTATTTGTATGATTTGACCTTCAATACAAACACATTATTGTATTTAGCAAATTCTTTAACCATTTAAAACAAACAAATTCTGCAATTAATAATTTTTTAGACTCCTATATAGTGTGATGATGAACTGATGCTCTGGCTGGATGGTGATGCTGCAGAGTTGAATCTCCATGCTAATAGGGATGATTCGTATTGTAAAAATGGCTCTAGTGGTTATGAGGAGATTATTTACCTCTTTTCAAGGCTATAGCTCAAACGGGGTAAGCATGGTGACCTTGCAAATGTGAAAAACCTCAATAACGCCACCATGTTATTGATAAAAAATCCCCTGCAGTAATATTTTTAAATTCGTATCAAGTATAATTATTATATCACTATCCTTAAAGGAGATGTGTCTATATATGTGCAAAACCACTCCCCTGCACATGTTCATCTGTCAATGGCTGCCATGTTTTTTGACATATTGGTCTGGCTAATATAACTTTTGATGAAAATGGTCTCTAGATGCCAAATACCAGAGTACGTGAAGATTGGATGCCCGAGGAGTTAATTCTTTAGTGTTATCCTTTATGGTGGACCTTATGGGTCCCAATGGCAAACATTTTCAGCATGAAGAGCTACACCTATGTAAAAACTTCTAAGACTCTAGGTCTCAAGGGGTGGGGGTGGTGAGCTTGCAAGTAGTGCAACTTTGGAGGCTTGTGACAGCACCACCATGAGGCCAGCATGCATGCCACTGGACCAGATGTTGCGGCCCTTGGCCCTTTACTATCATACAATAATAAAAATGTGATTGTTATTATTGTACAGAAGTAACTTCTCAAATGTATTACCTACATTATCTAGCTCGGCTAATTTTTATATTATTTTTAACTTAACCTTTCAAATAGTAATTTCCATTTTCAAAGTGTAGTTTAGAATAATTCAGCTTTTCACTATATAAGATGTCTGTGAGTGTGCCATTCATCTACTATATTCTTTTATTACACTGTTTATTTAAGTGAGGGTAAAACATTTTTGTAAAGCTCCTGAATAAAAATAAATAGTCACAATTGAATATCCTGCTCAGACATCGTGCACCAATGCACGTAGGCTGAATTACTATGACAGTGAAAAATGTGGAACGTCATTACAGCATGACACAATGTTTTAATATTAAAGAATTTGGTATACAACTGATTGACACTCTGATAACTTTACTTAAACGTCCTATATCGTTCGTCAATCCCTTAGATGATTTCATCTTGACTGATCCTAGAAGAGTGATCGATAGCCTGTGTCAGATTATGTCAATTTTTTATCCGTAAACAAAATTAATGCAACCAGAAGTCAGGGGAGAGCCACCTTTATTCAGCATGAGGCAACGATGTGAACTTTCCATGGTTCTTTCCTTTTTCTCTATAATGAATGCAAAGTGAACAGTTTTTTATGCCAGGACACATGGGACGCGGTCAATAGTCATAACCAGCCATTACACAGTCAAATACCCTCCAAATAGAAAGGTTTTTCTTAGAAAAGACTCTTGTATGGGATGTTTCAACCTATGGTCAATGGTCCTATCCATAGAGCCTGTGACAGTCACATGTGCAACTCCTAGCAGGAGGTATAGACAGGATGTGTGGGGCCCATCAGTAACAGTCAACATGTCCTATCTATGGTCCGTTGTTCAGAGTTAGTCAGCACATCTGTGTTGTGTTTAGTTTCTTATGCCCATTTCCTCTCACCTGTCTTAAAACAGCTGTGTTAGCGGGCTATAGCTTAGCTCTGTAGCACAGCACTAATCAACTAGCTAATGAACGTCATGTAGCTCAATTAGTAAATTAGGTAGCTACAACTGCATACAAAGCAGCTGTAAGATATTTGGTCATTATCTGCCATCAACCTTGTTTGGTGGCATAACCCTTGAATGAGCGAGTGGGCAATGTATGCTTTACCTGCTTATGCGCAATGTTGTGAGAAATTAGGTTGCTAATTGCTTCACTTCAGAAAAACTCACATGCAAGCAGCTTCTGTTGCGAAGAAGTCTAGCTGCACATGCCAGTACCAGAAATGATTATGAAACAAAGAGGCGAGATGTTAGAGTTTGATATGTCGTGGAAAATCAACCACTCTTTACTAAAAACAAATGCACTTCAACTCAGGAATCCAATAGACTTTAATGAAAATCATACAATAATGACAGAAATTAAAGCCAGGTCCTTCTGCAGATACACCCACAATGTTCTAAGCCTGGACCATGACTTTTATACAGAACTTTCACACATTACGCCATCTGACTTTGTCTGGTCGGCAAACCCCTGAGTTGGGTGCGCTTCTTATCTTCTACCTCCCTGAATGCTCGTCATTTGCAACAGTAATTCACATCCTCCTTATGGTTCATACTTGGGTCATGTCCATCATTGTCCACAAAGTAAGTGCTACGTTAAGCTCATGGGCCACACTCAGGTCATCTCTTATTACAGAGTACACTTTATGACCAGCTCATGGGCCACACTAGCTCAAGGCAGTAAACTTTAGAAATGCCCCTCTCTGGGCTCAAGGTAATTGCCTGCTCATTACTATCTCTGAGCATGAGACACTTGTATCAAGAAGAACATAGAAATTGTCTGTATGTGTAATACGTCCTATCCCAGAAGTCATTTACTGTGAGTGTGGATTCCACGTTAATATGTTTATAACAAAACTGCATGAAGGTTATTTATGCATTTTATAGAAATATCCCCCATAGATACCCTATGGCTCTGAGTATTTTTCTGTTACTTTGGCCTACCTGCAACTCTGAAATGACTGCCAGGTGCTGATGCATGTCATCCAAAAATGTTTTAATAAAAAGTGGAAGAGGGGGACAATCACGCAATTTTGAAATGTGGAGGGGACAAATCCCTAGTTAATTGTCTGCCTTCGTAAATAACCATTTTAAAAAATGTAGCTTTCCAATAGCTTGTTTAACAGTTTCCATTTCCAGTGTACAAACTACATTAGATCATTTTTGACAGGAAATGTTGCAACAATTTGGTATATTATACAGTCCCCTCCAAAAGTATTGGAACCGCAAGGCCTTTGTTTTTATTGTTCACTGAAGACATTTGGATTTAAGATCAAAAGATGAGTATAAGACAAGAATTCAGAATTTTAGCTTTAATTTCCTGGTATTCACAGCTAGATGTGTTAAACAACTCAGGATATACCACCCTTTGTTTGAACCCACCCATTTTGCTCACAAGTGAGCAAAAGTATTGGAACATGTAACTGACAGATGTCTCGTTACCCAGGTGTTGCCTTTAAGGTTGATTGTTCAAACATTAAATAGCTCTGCATGATTAGTTTAAGTTTCTGTCATTGGTTTAAACCTATAAAGACTGCATTTGTTAAAGAGGATAAACCAACATGAAGACCAAAGAGCTGTCTATGGGAGAAAAGCAAGCCATTGTCAAGCTGAGAAAAGAAGGAAAATCAACCAGAGCCATTGGACAAACATTGGGCATAGCAAGCCCAACAATTTGGAATGTCCTGAAAAAGAAAAACTACTGAGCAATAGATGTCGAACAGGTGGGCCAAGGAAAGCAACAGTAGCTTATGACAAAAATATTGTGAGAAAACCCCCAAAAAAATCAGTAAGTGACAACACCAACGACCTCCACAGTGCAGGGTTGAATGTATCACAATCCACTGTTCAAAGTAGACTCAGAGAGCAGATATATAGAGGCTACATTACAAGATGCAAACCACTCATCAGCAGTAAGAATCAGAAGGCCAGATTGAAATTTGCAAAGAAGTACAGAGTTGAGCCGCAAAAGTTCTGGAACACAATCTTATGGACTGATGAGACCAAGATTGATCTCTACCAAAGTCATGGAAAGGCCAAAGTGTGGAGAAAGAAACTGCTTCTAATCCGAAGCATACCAGCTCATCTGTGAAGCATGGTCATGGCTTGGGCATGCATGGCTGCTTCTGGAACAGGCTCATACATTTTCATTGATGATGTTACTGGTGATGGTAGCAGCAGAATGAATTCAGAAGTGTACAGAAACATTGTCTGCCAATTCACGGAGAAATGCATTGAAACTAATCAGGAGGAAGTTTATCATGCAGCAGGACACTGACCCAAAGCACACTGCCAACAAAATAAAGGACTTCATCGGGGGGAAAAGTGGATGGTTTTAGACTGGCCAAGTCAATCACCTGACCATAAACCAATAGAGCATGAATTTCACCTCCTTAAGAGGAGAATGATGGGAGAAACACCCCACAACAAACAGGAACAGAAAGAAGCTGCTGTAAAAGCCTGGAATAGCATCACAAAGGAAGAATGCAACAGTTTGGTGATGTCGATGGGTCACAGACTTGAGGCAGTTATTGTAAGCAAGGGTTATGCCACCAAATATTAAATGTTATTTACTTGCTGTGGTCTAATACAAACGGTGATATGTCCTAAGTTGTTTAGCACATCTAGGTGTGAAAACCAGGAAATTAAAGCTGAAATTCTGAACCCTTGTCTCATACTCATCTTTGGATCTTAAACCCAAATGTCTTCAGTGACCAACAAAAAAAGTGATTTGCCTTGCTGTTCCAATACATTTGGAGGGGACTGTATCTATAAATGTTTCCAAAATATATAACAACAATTTACCAAATAGGCTGATATCCCCCATTGCAATACCTAGCTTCATTTGAAACGTACAAACACAACAGGCCTACTTACGATTTGAATACACAGTATTGAGTATTATTGGAAAGCTCATCTTCCGAAATACTACCACCTTGTAAAAGGGAGCAGGTGTGACCTAACAAACCATTTAAACTGTTGATGGGATTGGACGTGACAAGGTCATTGATAATTAACTGACAGTAAGTCACATGGCAAAAAACCTTACCGGCTGCAAAAGTAGTCTTACCAAGGGAAATTTGTTAGAACAAAGATGTGCTAAAAACATATACTTATGTGTATAATAATATATGATTTGAGTAACATTTAACAAGAAACTAACCTCACTGGACACACATAATCTAGACTATTTATTTAAAAAAACAGAAACAAATGCTTTAATCACACATTATCTGGAATACACTCAAACATTATAGTATATTTAATTTTTACAAGAAAAGTGACAAATTATTCATTAAAATAAAGGTATTTTGACAACAGGAAAATAAAATGACAAAATTTACTAATTTCAGTTGGCTTAGATTCTAAACAGGCATTTATCATCCATAGCCTAAACCATAAGATTGTTGCACTGGAATCTAGGAATTTCAATTGCCAAGACCAACTTATTGCTTACATACACTTAACATTTGCACTTCCTAAAATAAGAGTTCCTTCAAAATAATAGTCCCATTTATATAAAAAGAATAACACAAAACATCAAAGACTGAATGCTGCCATGCTCCCAACACCCCACCCAATTCACATTGACACAGGTACTGCCATGGCTCCTCCCATAGCTTCAAAAATAGCCATTCATTACTGCTGATAGAACCACCAACTTCAACTCAACATTCTAGCAAATTCCAATTATATCAGCTCTTTCTTCAAAATAAGAGTTCCTTCAAAATTTGAGTCCAAAATAGACAGAGAATAACATTTTGGGGACTGAATGCTGCCATATTGTTTGAGATATAACATTTTCATATTGAACATTTAAATATTATGGTCCAAAGATCCTTCAAAAGCAAACAGCATGCCAATCTGTTCAATGATAGAGTAGATGGCGTTAAGCAATTATACTTCATTCACTTATTGCAGTCAAATTGTTTGAGATATCAAAATACCAAATAATTCAATTGAGGATACTGGTCCCAGGGTCCTTCTCAGCAAACGGCATGCAAATCTGTTCAGCAGTCTCCAAAGAGATGTCCTTAGAGTGTGTATTTTACGTTTCACAAATGCTCAAAGTTGTCAGTGTCTATGTAGCGCCCCCTTAAGGTCAATTTGGTTGATAATGCACAGGTTCATTCATAGACCTGAGGTTCAGTGCTTTGTTAAAGGGTGCACAGCCCCCAAGAGGTATTCCTTTATGGGACTTTTTCTGTTCATTCCTGACAGACACATTTACACTCACCTAAAGGATTATTAGGAACACCATACTAATACTGTGTTTGACCCCCTTTCGCCTTTCAGAACTGCCTTAATTCTAGGTGGCATTGATTCAACAAGGTGCTGAAAGCATTCTTTAGAAATGTTGGCCCATATTGATAGGATAGCATCTTGCAGTTGATGGAGATTTGTGGGATGCACATCCAGGGCACGAAGCTCCCGTTCCACCACATCCCAAAGATGCTCTATTGGGTTGAGATCTGGTGATTGTGGGGGCCATTTTAGTACAGTGAACTCATTGTCATGTTCAAGAAGCCAATCTGAAATTATTCGAGCTTTGTGACATGGTGCATTATCCTGCTGGAAGTAGCCATCAGAGGATGGGTACATGGTGGCCATAAAGGGATGGACATGGTCAGAAACAATGCTCAGGTAGGCCGTGGCATTTAAACGATGCCCAATTGGCACTAAGGGGCCTAAAGTGTGCCAAGAAAACATCCCCCACACCATTACACCACCACGACCAGCCTGCACAGTGGTAACAAGGCATGATGGATCCATGTTCTCATTCTGTTTACGCCAAATTCTGACTCTACCATCTGAATGTCTCAACAGAAATCAAGACTCATCAGACCAGGCAACATTTTCCAGTCTTCAATTGTCTCCTATTTGTAGTGGAGATGAGTGGTACCCGGTGGGGTCTCCTGCTGTTGTAGCCCATCCGCCTCAAGGTTGTGTGTGTTGTGTCTTCACAAATGCTTTATTGCATACCTCGGTTGTAACGAGTGGTTATTTCAGTCAAAGTTGCTCTTCTATCAACTTGAATCAGGTGGCACATTCTCCTCTGACCTCTAGCATCGACAAGCCATTTTCGCCCACAGGACTGCCGCATACTGGATGTTTTTCCCTTTTCACCCCATTCTTTGTAAACCCTAGAAATGGTTGTGCGTGAAAATCCCAGTAACAGAGCAGATTATGAAATACTCAGACCGGCCCGTCTGGCACCAACAACCATGCCACGGTCAAAATTGCTTAAATCACCTTTCTTTCCCATTGTGACATTCAGTTTGGAGTTCAGGAGATGGTCTTGACCAGGACCACACCCCTAAATGCACTGAAGCAACTGCCATGTGATTGGTTGATTAGATAATTGAATTAATGAGAAATTGAACAGGTGTTCCTAATAATCCTTTTGGTGAGTGTACAAGTGCGTTTCGTTTCGTAGCTGATTGATGTTTCATTTGGGATTAATGGACTTCCAAAGTCATAGACCCGCCCAGTCATAGACCCCAAGTTATATCAATTTATTTAGCTGATTTCAGCCTTACTATTTCAGATATCAACATTCCTGATATAACTTTTAAAGATAATGGTTCAAAGGTCCTTCACAACAAACGGCATGCAAATCCGTTCAGCGGTCTCAGAGATGTCGTTAATGGGTTTTTCACCAAATTCAAAATGGAGGGAAATCCAAGAGATGGATTTATTTTATCCACATGAGATGGGGCATGTATGGAACATGGCTGTATGACTCTTATGACATTCGGTTCATAAGACATGCATGCTCAAACCTTCAACATTTGACCAAGTGCTACAGTGCCACCATGGGGTGTGTAGGTAGAGTAAAGACAGAGGCCCTTCAGGCCTCTCATGGCAACAAGTGTGCAAGGTTTCATGCAAATTGAGCTAGATATGGCCAAGTTATGGGCCTTTGAAAATGGGCCGGAGAAAAAGAATAATAAAAGCTGCAAGCAGCATTTTGCGGGTTTCAGCATTGAAGATATTACATGACACTATCTCTAAATGGTCAAATTGTTTTCAAGTAAACCGCGTTATAATGTTCATGTCACAATTGATTTTAGATGGACAAACATTATCTTAATTAAACTTAGGTTAGTTAAATATATTTCCATTAGCTAATGTTACTGGCTAGCTAACATCGATGGCATTTATCGCTGTCCTTTGAATTTTTTTTATTCTGCTTTTAATTAAATATTTGGCCTTTACACACTGGTCTCAGGCTAAGACTGGCCCCGGCTTAGCCTAGCCTATGATCACACAGGAGTTTTTTAACCCTGGGCTAAGGCATAAACCTAGCTTAAGGATTCACACTTGTGTCTCGAAGCCAGGGGTGTCCAAACCAGTCCAAACAATAATACTCCAATACATGCAATTGCTCAATTCAAATGCCATGTAGTCTAATCTCTCACAATACCAGATGGAAGGCATACACAAATTAACCGTGCACGCACGGAAGAGCAAGGAACTTTTGGTTTTTCTTATCTAGAAATGTTCCAATTTAGAAATGTTCTTATTTAGTTGTGTAGCCTACACAGTATACCTTGCTAGCAACTGCAGGTAGAGCAAGTTTTCTGTTACAGTAACGTACCTGGCTAACTAGCTACTGCAGCTAGTAAACACTACTGTACGACTACTTAACAAACTGCTTAGCTCTTTAAGCCGACATCATTTCTGGACAAGGAATCTCAGGTAAGCTTATTTAACTTCTTTACAAAGCAAATAGCTATGTTATCTATCTGACAAATTAGCTACAATCACTTTGGTTGTTATCATCGAATAACATAAACTCTGTAGAGCAAGCCAGCGTTAACTAGTGTTAGCAAGCTACAGTACTATAAGTGAACTACTTCTGTAGCTAGCTTGATTGATTGGTTGGTTTTTACGCAGCCAGGCTAAGTTTAGTGGAAAAAGTGTTTCACCTGCTGGGACAGAAATAAATACGCAAGTTGAGTTAGAGTTTTCAAGGTGTGACTAAACACATGGTAATAATCATGTTTTCAAAGTATTTCTGTTGTGTACTTTATTTCTGTAATGTGCGCTAGGCTACCGAGTGGAACATTAAAATATACATTTTGTAGTTGTATTTTAACAAACGTTTAATATGCTTATTATGCATTCTCATTCATCATTGCAGCTTTCCCTGACTGTAAGAAGAACCAGAGCAAGCAACTGAAGTGATTGTAAACACAGATGCGCAATAGAAAATGTGTTGTAACTAGAGGCTTGTGCAATATAATATGCTTGTTAGTGTTTTATTTATGCAGGGTAAGCAAAATGTATTGATAGCTTATTGATATAATTGGCATTTGCGTGTTCTTTAATATCAAGTAATATTTCGTTTTCTCTAGTCATAGTGGTACCAATATGTGATGCATAATAAATGCAGAGCAACTTTAGCTTTTGTAATCATAAAGATAATTTCCCCTTAATATTTTGGTCAGTCTCAAGGAAGAGATGTAGACTGAGACCCGTAATACAAACATACTAATATACAGCTCTGGAAAAATTAAGAGCATTCCTAATTTTTCTTAAATCAGCATCTCTACATGTATGGCAGCCATTGCATTCCAGTATCTGTTAAATTCCAACACAGGCACACTCCGCTACTGATTAGGTGATTACCTGAACCAAATCTAACTCTGTCTAACCATTAGAAGATAAGGTGTTGGGCAAAGCTGAAAATGTGACTAGTCAGAGAAGTTGACCTTACTCCATTCCTCTACAGTCCAATTCTCATGGTATTTTGCAAACTTCAGCTTGGGATTTCTTTGCTTCTACTTGATAAAGAGCTTTTTTCTAACTTTTCATGACTTCAGCCCTGCCCCTAGGAGAACAGTCCTTGTTTGATGACTCAAGATTCATTTCAGACAATGAGGAAGAGTAGAGCTTCCATTTTTGCTTGTGTTATTGTATTCTGATGGTTGGATAATTTTTCTTCTTGTTTGATCAGGTTATAGTTAAAAAAAAAACATTTTTCACAATTTCTCACCATTAGAAGAACCTCAGTTTCAGTGATTCTAGTAGGATTTAACTCTAGTAGTGAAAAAGGAGTTGTTTAGCCTGGTTATTGCCATTGAAGACCTGCAATTTATTTGGAGTGACCTGGGTGGGATTTCCTACTTTGGCCTTCCTGTTTGTTTTGAAGTCCCACACAGTTCTGATTAAAATGTCTGTACCGTTGACCAACTTTGGAGACCTCACACTCACAAATATTCTTGATTGTTTGTAAATGTTAGATTGTTTGTTTAGAACATTTCATATGGGCTCTTCTATATTTTGTCATGTACCTTGTTAGGAGAAAATACCTGGATTGATGATCTAACAGCATTGACATTATAATTATATCTGGAAAGAGGTTAATAGAATAATCGTATACATAAAACCTCAAATGCTCACAGTAAAACTAAAGTCTGTTTAGAGCCCTGCTGAATTGTGTTGTGCAACTTAAAGAGGGCATGGGGCAGTTGGGAGTGGATAAACACAAAGTTTGAGAGAAGTGTCATGTGAGTTATGTTGACTGGACAGAAATTAACATAACTGTACCTATTCTAACTGTAGGTGTGAATATATAAATGTTTAAGTGCAAAGAATTGTTATGGCATATTAAAATACCTGGTACAAAATATTGTTTCACAAATTACAAATGGGTTACTTAAAATAAATTGCATTTCAGGTTGTATTCATGTAAGATCATTATCTAACGGGTTCCAAATGTAAGTTACCTTGTCAGTGCGTTGTGACAATGCAATATTGTTTGCTGGGAAATGACTACATGAGCAAAATATCTAGTAGGGTTCACTATGTGGTTTGTTCTTTAAGGATATTATATTGGTGTGTACTTGAAATATCATCAAGGACATTGTGGAAGGTAGGAATTGTCACGTCCCCGCCTCCGCCAGCGCGCAGCAGAGGGTTCCCACGCTCCAGAAACTCAGTACACACCTAACACACCTGTCACCAATCACCTACTCACACACCTGTCCCCAGTCACCTAATCACCACACATTCAAGTACAGCTCCCTGCCATCTCACCCCTGCCAGATCAATGGTTCATGTTCACATGCCATATCTCGCGTTTACTAGCTCTTCGACCTGCCTTTCCGTGCTCCGACCCATTGCCCGTCCCCGACCATTCTGCCTGATCCGTACCTGTACCTTTGTAGCCCGCCGGTGTTTTGATCTCTCGCCTGTCCCTGACCACTCTGCTAGCTTCCCGATTGTACTTCTGCCGCCAGCCCGTGTACCGACTCTCCGCCTGTCCCAGACTACTCTGCCTATCGCCCGTCTGCCCCTACGCCGCCGAGTCGTTAGACGATTGACCTTCCGTCCCCGTACTCTCCACCTACCCTTCTCCCTCC
>JACXGJ010015977.1:0-12894 GCA_016801105.1 Esox niger
TGCTTTTGTGTCAGGATTGACAAAAATGTAGCTGGCTACAACATTCAGTAGCTACATTATAGTAAGCCTCAACTAAAACGTTTTACGGTTATAAATTATTGCGGCTATTTCTGGTAGATTCCACGATTCCTCTCATCTTTTCAATTGATAAAATGGTTAGTTATTGTCACCTTTATTGATAGTTATTGTATCAGTGTCGTTCACAAAAAAGAAAAACAAATGTTTTAGTGCCATGAAATGAAATAGCGTTGGCAGGGAAAAGTTTATCTTCATTCTTGCTAGCAATTTCTCAATTCTTATGATTGTTCCTAGGAAGTTAGATACTATTAAGCCAATTACTGGCTAATAAACTGTTAAAACAGCCAGTGGCAAAAGCCATACAGTTCATAATGTTATTTGTTGTGGAGGTGAACTTAATAAGAAACATTAGTCCGTTTAACACAATGCTAAATGGTGTCTAGCAACAGGTGAAATGCGTAGCGCCATGTTGTAGTGGTTAAAGACAGTATCTCTCACGTGGGAGTTCGAATCCAGTGAGGTTTGCAAAATATATTCATTTTAATTGCGGGCCGGCTGAACTGGGCTTGCCTAGTTCCTTTTCTGGCTTTCCTGTGTCACATGTAGAGCATATAAATGGATAATGACATTCATTGGCAACTTTTTATAGTCAAGGTTATCGATTTAGATTTCCGGCTCTATCTGTGTCTAACTTCTTGAGCGTTGGCGTTGTTTAATGACAACCCGGAAGTGCTTTAGTAATTGTAATAAAATGTACTTTTATTTTTGCCTTTTTTTATTCAGGCGACAGCAAAACCAGTAAAAAAACATGATCCTCTTTTAATGAGTTTTGCGGTGGGCCTGGAACTGTCACAGGGAACCACCTGCTGGTAATTTCACCCATCATCTCATGTGTGAACAGGCCTTTGAAAACAGCATGGAGAGAAAGGCCTGCGTCAGCTGTCTGCACAGATCAGGCCGGACAATTACAGAAGTGGCGGTGCAGGGAGGGGTAGTGGCATGCTACACACACATGCACGCACGTATGACACACACACACACACACAGACACGCGCACTTTCACACACAGATGCGATAGGCTGGTGCCTGTCAGAGGCCAGGCCTGCTGTAGTGAAAGTGGGAGGTGAACTCTGTTCTCAAAGTTTCTAAGAACCCTGGGCGCCAGCCAGAATGTGAGTCAGTGCACACAAACATACACATTCATGCGGCCATTCATTGAGTCAGACACACACACACACACACACACACACACACCGCAGATATGGTACAAAACATTAAGGAACGCCAGATGCAGTGAGCATGCTAATTTAGACCTGTTTCTTTCCCCCTCCTAGAATGCGACATCTAAGGTCAGGGTTACTCGCTGTTCTGTAGCCGCTCTGTGAAGAGCATGATGTCTTGTTTAGGATTTTGGTGATTTGGTAAATTAAGGAAATAATCCAAAGCTCTAGTAGGATTGTATATATATTTTTTTTAATAGTTTGTGGTTTGGAACTTGTCAGTATGTTGTGGCTGATCCCTTCATGTTCATCATTACTCAGGCTAGGTCCAAGCCCTGACTGGCTACACTGACTTTGTTCTATTTTTGGACCAGGGATGGTTCTGAAGAAGTTTGTGTAACCTCCAGCTGGGCTTGTAGACTGACATGTTTGCTTGCCAAGATGTCTTATCTGTGGCTTGAGACATTTAAATAGACAACATTTTACCAGCCAGTGGGCTAGTTGGGCATATTCAAATAATCTGAAAATGACTAGCCTCATGCTAGTTCAATTTCTATCACTAAGCTACTGTTAAAGTAGTAATGGACCTATCCTGATGTCACATCCTCCCACATGGCCACACCCCAGGAAGTATCTGGGAAGCCAGTGACCTCATTGAACATCCTGAACCGGTCCGGCCTGCAAATGTGACCTCAACCCAAATAACAGGTCCATCGCACGAAAATGACTGGTGGCGATCAGCCCGATAGTTGTTTTGGAGCCACCAGGTCTGTGGACGATGTAATTTGAACCACCTTTCCCCTGAGGAAACGAACAAGGTTGCCTCACCCAGGCAAACACTGACCAAGGACATCCGTTCTCCGGGTCGTTCTAGTTTATTATTTTCATCCAGGGATGTCTGTGTCCAGAAGTGCAGGAAGATTGGCGTCTGAAGTCACTCTGGAGAAGACAGGCAAACCTGATCTCATGTGGCTGATGGGGAAATCAACAAACCACTTAGGTTGCAGTGCATGCTGGGTACTACACCTGCCCGATCCACTGTCTGTCCTGTCAACTCCGCTGCCAATTAAAGATCACGCAAGTCCCCAGATTACCATGGGTGTTACGTCAGGTTGTACACAAGTGATAAAACTTCCATATGTTCAGGTATAAACAAAACATGATGATGGATTAGCATGGCTTCTGCACAGGAGTAGTGAGGTATTATGGTTAAGGTATGTTGTTATTATTTCTAAATATTTAAGCTAGCAAGCAAGTTTATTTACATAGCACAATTCAATGTGCTTTACCGTGAAAATAGAAATAATGCAATAGAATCAAAACAGTGAGATCCATCATTAGCAGATTGTTACATTTACACAGAGGTTATTCATCTTAAGAGTAGGCATTAACATTTCTAAGGTATTAATTGGAAATGCTTAAGTTATGGTTTTAGGTTTTATGTCTGTACATGGATTTGATTTCACAACCTTTAGCAACCACTAACCATTGCCCCTAGTTACTGTTTTTTTAAGTTATATGTACAGTAGATGTTTTACCTGCACATTTCTAATATTGACTTCAAAAAACATTCACGTTTTAGTTTGCCTGATATGCTTTATGGTAATATTTCCAACATAGGAAAGAGAGAGACAAGAGAGAAGGGCATCAACCAAAATTTGAAATGAATGGTCGCAAAAAATTGTGTCAAAATGAATGGCACCCATGATCTCAGTACTGTTTGAGGTAAACATGGCTTGTAGTAAGTTTCAACCTCCTATTGGTTAATCTTTGTTTTATATTTATCTATGATTTACTTCAGTGGGCTGTATGAGTCTTTGTGTTTGTTTACATACAATAGTGATATGTAGCAGCGGATTATGGTGGATTAACCTTCTCCAGGGCCTTATGTCAGCCAGAGGACGGATACAAACAGACCACACACCACATGATACACATAGCCACAGACACTAGCAGTGGAACGTTTTGTTATTCAGACAGCACAATAGACAGGCTGGCTTTCCTTTGGTTTCCTTCCTGTTGAAACAAAATGGTTTCCGAGTAGCCACACCAACGCGGGTCATTTTAAACTCTGTGTCAAAACAACGGCACCACCCTTTTGGGTGTTTTTCAGGGAGTTGGCAGCCCCACTAATTGCACTTCAATTCATACACAGTGGCCAGTTTATTAGGTACACTCATCTGGTACAAGTTCAGACTCCTTTACCTCCAGAACAGCCCGAGTTTTTCGTGTCTTGAGTTCTACAAGGTGTCAGGAACATCCCAGAGTTCATTGTCAACGCACCACGCCATCATTTCAGGTTGGACCGCTACCGTGTTAGTCTCACTTCAGAACCCCAGCTCCATCTCATCCCACAGGGTCTCCATCTGGCTGCGGGCCGCACAAACTGAACCCAGAGTCATCGAACCAGGCAGTGTTTTTCCCTCGTTAATTGTCCAGTGGTGTTGATCATGTGACCACTGGAAGCACCTCCTCTTTTTAGTTGATGGGAGAGAACCCGGTGTGTTCGTCTGCTACATGCCCAACTATTTTTTCCTCCAGCTGTCTGTGGCCTGCCTGTTACGTGGTGTGATGGTTGCCATTCTCCTTCCACCTTTCTCAAGAAGCTGTTTTCGCTCTTGCAAATGCCACTGACAGTTTGTTTGTTTTGTGTGAAAGCCAACATGGGCGACCGTTTCTGAGATACTGTAGTCACTAGGGTCCTGTTTTAACGCTCAGTGGTATAGAAACCAAACGACTACAGACCGTCTGCCTGTAGAGACATGTGTTTGTGAACTAATCAACTGGCTACTTTAAATAGTAATGCTGAGCCAGACTTGCCTTTGAAAAGGCATTCATCCACGAGCTGTAGATACATTTCTTCTCATCACTGAATACTTCTGTTTAAAGATTGAGTCCATCCTCAGAAACACTAATCATGAAACCTCTTATCGGTTTGGTGAAGGCCTAGTATGTTATGGCATTGGGTAAAATGTCTTTCACCAAGACTGACATTTTAAGTCCTGTTTGTGAAATCAGAAAATCAGTAACCCGTCATAGCTGTATATTATGGAAAAAGGAGAAAATACACTAACATTGCAAAATACACCAGTGTATATGGGCATACGTTTGCCGAACTCATTCATCCATTTATAGTGTCATGAGAAGCTAAGGGATTATATTTAGTTTAATATATTGCAATGCAGTTAGTGTTGCCATGTTTGCAATATTGCCACTAATGTGGCTATTCATTCATGCCTTGCAAACTGGTTTTAAATGGTCTTTATGCTGAATTTTTCAACTGAACCAGGCACCCCGTCCTGCTTGCAGACTAAAGTTGGCAGAGCTTCCTGGTAAATACAGATTTGAGTTAGATTTTCCCTGTTGCCAACTAGTGCTAACACAGTTGCTAACTCGTGTTAGCACAATGAATGTGTGTGTATGGTATCAACTGTCACGCTAGCAGATACCGTATGTTTACAGTAAATTATGCTTACCCTAGTTAGCATTTGCTGGCAAGCTTAAATGAGAGGTATCGGTCGCTGAGAAGGCTACACCTATAAGAACAATTATAGGCAGTGCTTTCTTCGTTCCTCATGGGCCCATGGTCACCTAGCCACCACTGGCCAGTAGATGGAGCTCCTGACTGAGGTACAGTACCAGTCCAAATGTTGGACACACTTACCCACTCACTTGAATGGTTCTGTATATTTACTTTAACCCACTGCTGTTTGGTGAGAGATCTAGGGGTTTTGGGAGTGGGGGGGTTAATATCTGTCAGTACCGATGCATTGTCTCTTTATTGAGTTTTGTACTACAGGCATCCACAATGTGAATGTTTGCCGAGAGGGGAAGGACGAGATAAATATTTTGTAAAGGGGGAGGTAGAGAGAGTGAAAGAAATGGGAGGCCAGGCTGGACGCTGGAGGGCTGCTCTCTTCTGCTCTGCGGTAACCCTAATCCTTCTCTTTGACACACCATTGGCACATGCTGTCCTAATCTCCCTGACTGAGGAAGCCGCCTGTGCGGCGGGGGGTGGCTGGATAGAAATGGGTAGAATGGGGGAGAGATTACAGGAGATGGAGATTGGGAGGGGGGAGAGTAATAGGGAGGAAGGGTTGGCGGACAGAGGATTCACGGCGCAGGGTTATAACCTGTTGTTATGTCATTAGCCCTCCAGTGCCAGTGACAGATGACACAGTATTACTTGGCAGATACTTGCAGTGTGTGTTCGTTGGTCACATGACACTATACGTCTCTCCTGTCTCTATCTGGGTTTGGGCATCGACCAGCCTTTCTTCTGTCTATCTCAGTGTTGGTGAAGCTCGCATTTGCGCTACAGGACCACAGTGTAACCTAGTACAGACTGTGCTGTTCTGTCATTGGGAACATCTGTGGATGTCCCATATCATTAGATCTGTGTGAGCTTAGCAGAGTCTGACACCTTGTGGCACAGAACAACATTGCGGAATGGTGTAATAAATCTACCCTCGGGAAACATTTAGCACGTAGCTTTTTTGTACTTTAGAAAACGATTTTAGCAATTAAAATGAAAAAGTTATTTCCCTTATGCCGAAAAAGTTAGTACAACACAGCCTTTACAATAGCATTAAACGGCTAATAATTGAATCAGATGCTGCACAGCTGTTGCAATTTATTCAAAAAATCATTGGGAGGCTACAGCCATCCATAAAAATGTTAGAAACTTTGTCTGGTTAGGTCTTAACCAGATGCTTGCATGGTAACAGGAATTAAAATTGCATTATTCCACTGTCTGACAGATTGTCCAGAAATGGAGAAAGCCACTTGCAATCTACATAAGACAGATCGTCCAACTAAATCCATTTCTAGATCTGACCAAATTTTGTTCATAAAAAATAACCAACATCAAGGTATCTACAGGCCATTATTGTCAAAGTGCATGAGACTGCACAAACCTGGCGTATGTATGAGGTCAGGAAGGAAAAAGGCTCTGCTCTCAAAAGGATATCAAGACACAACTGACATTTTCCAGACAACCCCTGTGTAAAGACCAAAACTAATGGAACAATGTGCTCTAAGGTGGAGTTGTTGGCAAAAAAGAAACACTGCTTTTCAACAGCATGTCGGCTGTGGCATTTTGGTTTGGTGCTACTTCGCAGCCTCAGGGTCTCACTGGCTTGCCAGCATTGAATCAGCCATGAATTCCATATTGTACCAGAGAATTCCTGAGATCATGCGGCCATCTGTGAAAAAGCTGTAAGAGACTGAAGAAGAAGAAATGGGTACAAAGTAGGAAACAGCCGCTATTAAAGCTGCGGCGTATTTCCCCCCTGCATTATAGAAATGCTTTTCTGTAGATTTTTGGTGAATAAAGGAGAGCGAAATCTAAGCTTTCACTGTCATTTGTTAAATTAGGTTGCTGATATCTGTCAATAGGGCTGTGAAGCAAAGATTGCACAACATTAGTCTGAATATGTATAAGAATATACATCTTTCTGAGTAGTGCACTTTTTCGCATGACTGTAGATAGACAGCAGAAACATCTGGAAGCCTGCCTGTCTGTCTGGAATGCTCGTCGGGAGAGATCTCATGCCTGATGTATTCGCTCAATATGAAATATTACATGTTACAGTTAAAACGCTATCAGTCACTGCTCTGTGTGAAATGCTGTGTATATAATGTATGTAATTACTTTTAGTGTATTTTCACATTGGTATTTCCTGCAGTGTTCTTGTGGTTGAGTTATTCTGTATTTGGTCCAGTTGTCACATTTATCAGAAACGTAATAAATCCCTAAAACGTAACTCACCGGGCTGACCTGCCTCCATCTCCAGAACCATGGACCTGAGTCTGAGCGACGCGCTGACTGACAGTGTGCCCCAGGCGGACCCCGAGGCCCTGGTGGAGAGGGACTTTGTGTCCCAGCTGGAGGCCGAGCCGTTTGACGACCAGGTGGGGGAGACTGTGGGCAAGACTGAATTCATCCCCCTGCTGGACAACGACGACACCAGAGCAGGTAAGCAGGCCAAAATGGGTTATGGGTTGGTGGGAGAGGGAACGATGGGACAGTGTTCAGTGACTGAGGTCACATCCTCATTACTAGGGGCCCGTGTTCAGTGACTGTGGTCACACCCTCGTAACGAAAGGACAGTGTTCAGTGACTGCACTCACACCCTTGTAACAAGGGGACTGTGTTCAGTGACTGCACTCACACCCTCGTAACGAAATGACAGTGTTCAGTGACTGTGGTCACACCCTTGTAACAAGGGGACTGTGTTCAGTGACTGCACTCACACCCTCGTAACGAAATGACAGTGTTCAGTGACTGCACTCACACCCTCGTAACGAAAGGACAGTGTTCAGTGACTGCACTCACACCCTCGTAACGAAATGACAGTGTTCAGTGACTGCACTCACACCCTCGTAACGAAAGGACAGTGTTCAGTGACTGCACTCACACCCTCGTAACGAAAGGACAGTGTTCAGTGACTGCACTCACACCCTCGTAACGAAAGGACAGTGTTCAGTGACTGCGGTCACACCCTCGTAACGAGGGAACAGTGTTCAGTGACTGCGGTCACACCCTCGTAACGAGCGGACAGTGTTCAGTGACTGCGGTCACACCCTCTTAACGAGCAGACAGCGTCCAGTGACTATGGTCACACCCTCGTAACGAGGGAACAGTGTTCAGTGACTGCGGTCACACCCTCGTAATGACATGACAGTGTTCAGTGACTGTGGTCACACCCTCATAACGAAGGGACAGTGTTCAGTGACTGAGATGGCTGTGCTGTGCCATATGCTGGTCAGATGTGTTCCAAATGACCTCTGGGATTACTTCGTAGTGTATGTGGCTTTACCACGTCTATATGCAACTGATACTACAGTTAATCATGCTATTAAATGTGTCTGTCAGGTAATCTCCTGTTAATTCAGCCCTGTGGTGCCTGGGAAGTGTTAGGTCAGCCTTAGAAAATACTATAATTGATGTAATTCTAAAGTGAGGACTGAGTGAGGTGACATTACCTCATGTAAACAGCTCCAGATAACGCAAGATGGACCTGGACAAGGACTGTCATTTTACATCGGTGTCACTGCTGATTTTAGTGTGTGCACGCGTGTGTGTGTACTTTTGTGTCTGTGTGAGCGCAGTGCGTGCGTGTGTATGTGTGTGTATGTGTGTCCAGCAGATTGTGATTCAGCTTTGGGCCATGTCTGTTGTCCAGACAGTTTGTCCAGATCTGTTGTCCAGACAGTTTGTCCAGAGTTGCAGACTGTTTGAGTGGGCGGTTTTCCATGACAGCCAACTTCAGAAGAACCGTGGGCCGTAATTACGCGTTGGTTCCAGCTGACACACCAACATGCCATGTTCATTTGTGTGTTTGTGTGTCCATGCAGAGAGCAGATTGTTACTCAGCCTAATGTGTGTGTGTGTGTGTGTGTCTGTGTCTGTGTCTGTGTGTGTCTGTGTCTGTGTCTGTCTGTGTCTGTGTGTGTCTGTGTCTGTGTGTGTCTGTGTCTGTGTGTCTGTGTGTGTCTGTGTGTGTCTGTGTGTGTCTGTGTGTGTCTGTGTGTGTCTGTGTGTGTCTGTGTGTGCGTGTGTGCAGATGCTGTCCCTGTGTTGGAGAACGGCGAGCAGGATGCCCAGGGGGCACAAAAACCCGGTAAGCAATAACTCCCACAATTCACCACTCCTTAGATTTTGCCGATTCTTAAACCATCTGTTGTCATGCATCTTTAGTCCATCATACCTTTTTTCTTTGTTTTATTTCTTTGTTTTTTTATTCTTCCGTTATCTTTCATTTTTGAGTGTGTGGATAAGTTTGATCCAGTCCTTTGTATTGTCTATCAAGGACGTCCAGGACCAACGTAAGGTTCTGTATTGGTCGGATATTTTGCAGCATCCTGTCGCACTCTTATACCGTTTGATTACCAGGCAACTGATGCCTTTGATTTCCTCTTTACATTGTAATGACGTAGCATAAAGACATGCATAGTGTGTTTTGAAGAACTCTTCAGTCAAGAGAAAGTCTTCAGAACTGATCATTTATTGTCAGTCAATTACAACAAGATTGTGTGTACAGTGCAACACATGAGCTGGAAATTCTATTAGGATGGGCTTCTTTTGGAGACGTCACAGGGCCGATCTTGTTGTATGAGGCTCATCACATTCCTCACATTAAAGAGAAAAATATCCTGGCTAAGAAGTCATTCACACGTCCCAATGCCGTCTCACTGACAGTTCCTGTTCCAGATTTGCAACTTTGTCCATCTGCTTGCTTGTTCAATTCTAATCTCAAGCAATAAGCGCTATCCCTTATTAACCAGTTCCTCTTCCTCCTCACGTGCCTCCATGGTCACTTGGCTCCATGGTTTCTCATGTCTCTGTGAGGCTGAATAGCGGCTATCAGTGTTGAACAGTAATTCTTTCAGTCTTTTTGAATCGTAGACGCCAGTTGCATCATTCTCGCCAGTACCTTGTTAGATCCCGAAGCGCCCACTCTAGGTTCTTCTAGGTCCTTGATGAAATTGATCGGCTGCTTTTGATGTTCGTGTACTCGTCATGAATGTAGCTAGACAGGTAGTAGTGTGTTGGTATCTGATGGAAGACTCATTAGCTTCTGATCTTTTCCGTCTGAGGTAATTAACTATCTGACTGCTGCAGTGGAGGAATGAAACTTGAATGTTGGACCGTCTGGATTTATTTGGAATCCAAGCCAGATGTGCATGAGGGGAATTGCGGTGCGTGGGTGCGTGTGTACATGTGGGGACCATAAGTCCTCCACCAATTTTGAAACACCTAAAATATGTTTCCTAGGTCCCCCCCTAGGAATTTGGGGTTAGGTTAAATGTACATTTGGGCTTTGTGTTAAAATTGGGGACTTTTATATTTAGACATTACCCGTTAGGTTTAGGCATTTGAGCAAACTTAAGTTCAAGGCATAAAGGTTATGTAAATGAGATAAGTGTTAGGTTATTGAGGTAAGGATTAGGTTTCTGAGGTAAGGATTAGGTTTCTGAGGTAAGGATTAGGTTTCTGAGGTAAGGATTAGTTATTGAGATAAGTGTTAGTTTATTGAGATCGGGATTAGGTTATTGAGATAAGTATTAGGTTGTTGAGATAAGGATTAGTGTTTTGAGATAAGTGTTATGTTATTGAGGTAAGGATTACTGGAGGTTATTGAGATAAGTGTTAGGTTATTGAGATGAGGATTAGGTTATTGAGATAAGTTCCCTTAAGTTTTAGGTTAAGGGATTGGGAGCACGGATTGCTGGGTTGAGCGAGTTGGTGTGGGCTTTATACACTCTGTTTCTTTCTTTGTTCTTCATCTGCTCATTCAAATTCCTTTGCCATTCTTAACATTCTGCCAGTACTGTGCATGAAATAGTTGATGATGTAATTGCATGGGGGACTTTTTTACATCCGATGCACCAAGGCTTTTCGCTCTCTTACACCAGTAGTCATTCTTACTACAGAATACAGTGTAGTTCTGTTTCAATTGGTTTATCTTACTACAGAATACAGTGTAGTTCTGTTTCAATTGGTTTATCTTACTACAGAATACAGTATAGTTCTGTTTTAATTGGTTTATCTTACTACAGAATACAGTGTAGTTCTGTTTCAATTGGTTTAGCTTACCACAGAAATACAGTATAGTTCTGTTTCAATTGGTTTATCTTACCACAGAAATACAGCACAACTTTATTCCACTTGGTTTATCCCTGCAGCCCCTCACCCACTTACAGAGGAAACATGTCTTTTGACTTTTTGTACAGATAATGCGCCGCAGATTCACTACTCAGTTGCCTGGTGTGGCTTCTTTGTGTATTTCAAGATGTCAAATCAAATCCCTCTCTCTCGCTTCAGCTCCATTTGATTTGTGCCAGAGAGCGTTGGGCCGGTGGCTCGGTGGCATGCTGCCTGCTCATCTGACTGTGGGTTGATGGGAGGGGGTTGTTGTGGAGCAGAACTGCGGGGTGGTTGTTCGTTTTGGCTTCACCACTATCTGTCTGTCTGTCCAGCTGTCCCTCTCTGTCGGCATGCCTGGGTCAGCGTCAGTCACTGCGTTGACACTCTGTCTGATTTTGGGTACGTGCGTGTGCGTGTGCGTGTGTGTGCTTGAATGAATCAGGGATATGGACTGGGAGTGTTCTCAGAGAGGATTGTATATTTGGGGGTTTCAGACCCAAAGCCTGTGCTCACTTAATCCTGTCTGATTCTTGATTTACCTAAATTCCAATCATACTTAATACAAGGTGTCATCAGCTAGCTTATCTATCCAAGTAACATGCTGAGAAAGATTTTGCTTAAAATGGTTTAGCTCTTTATCAAAACCAAAAGGTTACAGAGTTAATTGCCGGACTTGCTGTGATTAATCGCAATTAATCGCACATTTAGAATGTCCTCCGTGAGCTGTAATTACGTTTTTTTCATTTTTTATTCAAATATTCACATCTTGAACTCTGGCCACTAGTTGTAAACCTGGCACTATTGAGCCAAAATGGTTCCCCGAAAATGAATGTGAATAATGCGTAAGTGTATACTGTCTGTACCCCATCTGGTCCAAACCACTGGCTTTCAGACTTGGAATGTAATGACTAAGTTGGGATCAGGATTCAGCTAGATTATACACATATGTACAATTTAACACATTCAGCCCAAATGTGAGGTTTATTTATTAATTATTTTTAACACATGACCTATTTTTGTGCATAATAGCTTCCTGCTGTTGGGGCCATTGTGCCAGACTACTTGCCATAGCATCCGATCTTTCCTGGGGGGTGCATTGATTCCATTCTTCATTGTTATGAGAAGAAAACCATCGGGGAATAGTGCAGAACGGCCCGGTAAATGTAGCAACTAGGTCACAGAATATAGAATGTCAGCTCAATACAGTCAGAGACAGATGCCCATGAGTCTCTGTTAGGCCTGAGAAGAAGCGTTTGTGTGCATGTGCGTGTGCACGCCTGCATGTATATGAGCTGCATGATGCCACTGGCTTTGGGATGGGTGCTTCTGCATGGGGACTAGGGTGGGGACGGGGACTAGGGTGGGGGCGGGGACTAGGGTGGGGGCGGGGACTAGGGTGGGGACGGGGACTAGGGTGGGGGCGGGGACTAGGGTGGGGGTGGTGTTGTAGTTGACGGACCGGTCCTGTCGTTTAAAGCTTTACTAACCAGCACTCTTCTTCTCTTCCCTTCCCTCCCCTCCACCCCCTCGGTTCTCCATCCCCTAATCATATTGTTCCTTTATCTGATCATCCCTTCATTTCTCCGTCTCCTTTCTGTTTGTGTCCGTCTTGACCTCTTTCCCTCCTCTTCTCATCCCTCTTCATTCTCTCCATCTCCCCACTTCAGAGGACTAAAACAAGCCGTCGTCTGAGTGTCAGCTGTGCTTCTGCTTCTCTGCTACCTCCCCTTTACTGTCTGTACACCCTCTAACTACCACACACTCCCGCCCTCAATGCCTGGAGGCCCCAGGAGGTAACCCAGTGGACCCTCTCCTGACTCCAGCCACTCCTCTACCCCCTCCCACAATATGGGTCAGGGTGTTCCACCGCTGCCTCTCTTCCTCCACCTTTGAATCTGGTTCATTAATCCTGGAGGACTAAAGTGGGAAAAAGATGCCGCCATCCTCCCTGATAATAAGCCACACAATCACTAGAGAGGTACACGCTCACACACAAAGGAACAT
>JACXGJ010015978.1:0-12848 GCA_016801105.1 Esox niger
CACACACACAACTGAGAAAATAAACATAGCATTAAAGAATTTATTCCAAGTGCACATTTCATATCGAATGTGACGGTGAACCAGCTTTAGGCCAAAATCTGACTAAACACCAGCTGACCAATATGTGTCATTAGGAATGTCAGTGGGCCACACAGGATGTCTTGTATTTAACATAAAGCCTAAGGTCCGGTGAGGTCTACTAGACAGGCTCATACTGGCGGTAACTGTGTCAACATGTTTGTATTTATGCCGTAGGTAAATGCACTGATAGTAAGTCAGTGAAATTCCAACTGGGAGGTAGAGGATATTGGGACAGGTCTGGCATGTTGACAGCAAAGAAAACCGTGAACGTTTTATTTCCAAGTGCTGTAGCCCTCAGCAATTTGTCCCGTAAACTTTAACTACACCGTACAGGCCACATCAGGTAGATGCTGTGTTTTCTGTCCCGATATGTTGACTACCACCAGCAGCACCTTAACGCTAGTACTAGAATTCGGGTCATTAAATAAACTTAGCGATTAAAGGTGATTCTAATTCTGGATAAGAACCTATAACCATGGTCAATGCTCAGAGCATTTAAACAATCGTTCTCTGTCCTCAGTGGCCCTGGCCGAGCCTCAGATCTGTTATATCCTGGACGGCATCTTGTTTGTGTACGGCATCATCTTAACCGTGCTATACTGCAGGCTCAAGGTACTTCTGCTTTTTAGTTTCTTCACAATTTTATTTTTTTCCTCTGCGTCCATGTCTCTCTTTTCTGGAATATCCATTAGCACCTTAGGTGGTGTCGCCACCAGCACTGGAAATTGAATTTCATGTCGATCTGAAAAGTTTGGGAATTGAGCCCTAACGGACATTGATCCGGAAACCTGTCGTCATTATTAAGTGCTATGAATAATATGGCGGCTGCTCCTTGTCATCTTATATATTAGATGGAATCAGCACCACACTCCTTATAGCTACTTTTTGTAAGTCTGTACCCTGTTCTTACTCCATCTCATCACACCGTATTCCCAACAGATGTCTCCGGGGAATGGGAGAGGTGCTGGATCAGGAAATGCAGGGGTAAGATACATAACATACCATGATCTGCAACCAACCTTCATTAAACAAGACTTAATTACACCCAGAAACATAAAAGTTTGCCCCAGCATTTGGCAATGGGTCAAATCGATGTAACGTGACATACAGTCGTATAAATGTCCTAACGTAGACGGACAACTACGGCAGACATTTAAAGTGGTTTGGGTTGGGGTCCAGACTAAAGTATAAAAGTATATCTTGCTGCTCGTCTCTCGCTGCTTTTGTACCAAAAATGTATGGCACACACCGGAGTCACTGAATATGGTAAACATCACGAGATTGCAATTCTCCACGATTTAGTTTGCTAAGTGATAGCGCGTAGTGATACCGCGCACTGGACTGTCACGTGCTAGTGACAGGCATACCTAGGCCTCTCCTTGTAAAACAATCTGAAAAATAACCCCAGTACTATGGAAATTGTTGTAGACATCCAATGTAAATGCGAAAACGTAGTTAAGAATTATGTTATCGCATAAAATACCCGTTCTAATAGGATAGGCGTACATATATGTCCTAATGAGAATATTTTCTTACGTCATCATCCAGTACGAAAGCGCGTGTAACAGAATTCCCTCTTTATTGTTTCTGCTTTGCGGATATGTCATATGTAGTGAACATTTTAGTAATTTATCTGCAAATATTCATTGTTTGATGTAGAAACGTTATTTACGTTTCTGAACGTCTGCTTTTACCAATGCGTCTCCCAAAGTTTTGCTGTGGAAAAGAGCAGTTCATTCACGAACCGCCGTGTCACAAATGCGCATCCATTGTCAATTTTTGGTGATATGTTAAAAGTGTTCTGACAAATGCATGACAAAGTAAAACGTGGGTTAATATTTATTGTGATTTTGTAATGATCCTAGGCCTATATGCATGAGTTTACTAATGGTAGTCTATTCTAATTTCACACTGACAGAAGAACGACGAGAACACATATATGGTAAGTTGCTAATGGTTATCTTAGATGCTGTGTGGAGTTTCAATCATAACCTACTTTTCTCAATGATATATTTCTTCTTTCACACGTGTCTTAATTTTTTCTAGGGTCTGACCCCTCGTGCTCAGGACACCTACGAGACCATCGGTCAGAAAAAGGGAGCGAATAACTAGACAATGAAGAGTCCAAGGATTTCCCAGCTACTTAGATAAACTATCTTCATTCTTCTTTTCTCTTTTTTTTTTACATGTGAAAGACTGTGTCCTGAGAGATATTTCAGAAGAACAAAATTAGGAAGTTTAGCTGTAGCCTAGATACATTTTGATATCTATTTTGAGTATAGTATGTCTTCTTTGTAAAATGATACTGAGTTTAGTTGTGTAGATTTAGTTTGTTGTTTTTGGTATTTTAACTCTATTGTGTTCTATAAGTGTAATACCCTTTAATAAACTACATAAAATGAAGTGTCTGTGGTATCTAGTCATTTTTCCATCACACTGTGGATCTATCTCGTGGCTATTTTAGTGGCGTATTTCCGTTTACCATAACACTATGGTAACTGATCTAGTTCCCACCGCAAGCTGTCCGACTCATCCTGTGTATGGTCACCGAAAGTGATTGCCTTTCGTGCGTGCATGTTAGTCCTATTCTTTTTTCTTTAGGCTATAGCCTACAAAAAAATTGTTCATAGCCTAATCTAATGAATTTTAGGCATGTAATTCAAACTGTATACCACATGATGGCAACAACACTATAGCCAACCATTTTATTTCTCAATGCGCTTAATATTAAGGTACAACGTGATTGGGACCTGTGATTCCTAGTCTTTTGGTTAGCCGGCTCCCAATCAAATGATTTTGCATGAAAAGTAGAGGGGAAGATAGGTTACTCAACAGAGTCAGGGGATTTTAAGCTTTCTGTTTTAAGTTTTCATTCACAGATATCATTATTTCTAGACGTTATTATGACAGAATAAGCTATGTTCCTTACCGCTGAATTATTCCCTTCACAACAATTCCAACCACACCCATGTATGTTAGAGAATGCAATTTTCTGGTTACTAAACTAATAGATCTATTTCATGATACAGCTGGATATATCGATAGGTGAATCATAATAAAATGTATTGAATAATCATATCTTGAATGTTGTTGCTTTGCGGAGAACATGAGTTGTTACGACATGCAGAGGGTCTGTAATGCGTGTGAGTATCATTTTACCTCCCTGTTCAGTCTCCTGGGAGGCGGTGTGCATGTAAAGGCGTGAAAATAACTGTCTGTTTTACTAAACTGGAAAAGTGACTTCTCGGTTTAGTTTTCGTGGAATGGGTGTGTGTCAGAGAGGGAGAGGTAGAGAGAGCTTACAACAGGTGTATCCAAGAAAACAGGTATAGGCTGTACCACTCCTACGTTTGAGAAGACAGACAAAATTATAATTTATTTATTTCTCAAACTCCAAAAAGGCTTAGGCAGCAAGTTTCGCACGGAGGGAGCGCGCCTCCACAAAGGATTTATTGGAATACGATTAACATTGTCTCAAACCTGAGGATACCGACTTTAGGACTTTACATTTATATTCTCCTGTCACCTGGATTTGGCACGGGATAAAATACATTCTACGATCTAGCATGAGATCGAACTGAGACTGAGCGGGATTTCGTGGGCAAATGTCCCATCTAATTCCAACGAACGGAGAAGACCACACACACCTGTAACCGTTTTACGGATTATTAGGCTAAGTCCAGCAGTCTGCCTTACCAAACTCAGGAGAATGACAACTAAAATAACTCCGCTGCTGTGGATTCTGGGGTGTTTCGGTAAGTGATTTAATCCCGAGTCAGTGTCTATGAGGCTAAGTAAATTTATATAATTTAGTAAGAAAGTTGAACACATTATAATGACTACTACATTTGAAGTTAATTAGGACATATAGCCTACTGTTCAGCAGCTTTGTTTTGGTTTACCTGTCTAATGCGTTCTTTCAACAGGCCTACAATGTAGTTTCATATTAAAGGCTATAAGTGTGTATATGTAAGGTATTGGCAACTGGCTTTTTCCAGCTTCTTGGGTTAGTCTTAGCAGGATTAGATGAAAAACACTCTAGGAGTTGCTCGGCATTTCTGGAAAAACAGGTTTGTTGATCACTTCTACTCCATGTTTTTCTCTGATGAAGTCCAACTCCTATCCTGTGCTCTCACTCGCTCTTTCCAACACACGAACACCAGACCTTTCTAGTGGTCACAAACACACACCTCTGTCTGTGTGGGGATCAGAGAAGGATATCAGCTGGCGCCTACTTTTTGTATTGTATTTACAAATGCTGATGTATAATGACTGTTTTAGCATTAAGAATAGAGAGACTGACTTGTGTGTGTGTACGCATGTGTTTGTGTGTGTTAGAGGTAACGAAACAGTCATTGAGGAACTGCTCAGTGTCTGCGGTCACCCTGGTCAGTCTTGCTGTGTACAGAGTGAAGTATTACATTTCCAAATGTTTGAATCCTTTGGCTAAATGACAAGTTATATACAAAACATTTAAACAGTGTATGTCTGTCTTAACCAGGTCTGTGTGACCCAAAGTCCCCACCAAAACACTAAAACCTGACAAATCTGTCACCACAAGGTTTGGCAGGTCCCAACATGGGAAAATGTGATTTCCGGCTTAGGGGTTATGTTTACAGAAAAAAACGTACATTAGGTATAATGTTAGAATTGGGTTTGCTTATTTTTAGTCATTATGGGTTAGGTTTAGGTTAAATCAAGGCATAAAAGCCTGGGTTATTTAGGTTACGGTTATTGTTAAATTTAGGTAAAGAATAGGTTAAGGGATTATGCGTTCCTGGGTTTAAGATGCCTACAATAATGGGGTGTGTGTGTGTGTGTGTGTGTGTGTGTGTGTGTGTGTGTGTGTGTCTGACCATGACAATTGTATTCGAACACAGAAAGAATGAGGGAAAGACAGACTGGTCAGGTATTGTCTGATTGGTGGAGTGTTGTCCTAGCAATGTGGCGCAGGCAGATTCCGCAGCAAACCTCAAAGCATCAGCCTTGCCTCTTCGCTCCGCAAGACCTATGTGACACTACAGCAACCATGCAGCACCTGTCAGTCTGTAGCAACCAGACAACAAGGTGCCCTGATAAATACATGAATCATGCAGACATTCTGCCTGACACGCAAACACACACAATTACATGCCCACACACCACCTGTTCAACAACCACCATGGGACACAGCCGTATCAAAACAACGGGCCTGTATTTAATTATTGTATTTTTGCCCCGTTAATTCACCCCTGTTAATTCTGCGATGTCCAAAATGCGATTATGGCTGTGCCTCATTGGGAAAAATATCCACAGCGTGTTCGGGAGAGTAAAAGATTGAGTCATGTGTCCTCAGATGCAGGTCTTGCCAAACCTTTGTACTCTGTATCACACTGCTTCATCAGCCACTATTTGCCAAAATCTTCCTCCAGACAACCATCGCCAATGAGGACACCATGGCACTGTCAATATGCTGCAACAACCCTCCCCTACACCAATCGGAGGCTGGAACATGTTTTCTGACAAGGAACATTTTTGTTTTCAAGGCAGCATTTACAATTATTTCTGTTAAACTCAGTTACAACAGAATAACAAAAATAAGGACAGTGTGTTAAAGCAGAGATGTAGGATTACAGTTTGTCAGTATTGAATGTGTGTGGTTCCATGTTTGATTGTATGTGTTTTCATGTACTGTGTGTGAATGTTTGTGTTTCTGGACACTTAAGGGTTCATGAAAATGTGTCGTTTAGAGTCGACTAGTACAACGAGTCAAGCAACATATCTCCACTGCTTGCTTTACTCCACCTGTTTCTTCCTGGCTGACTCCCTTCTAAACTTGTTTTGTTGAAATCGTTTTCATCTAACCTGTCCTCTATAAAGACCTTTCTCCTCATTGATTATTACTCAGTACACCTGTCAGTTCTCATGCTTTCTGTTGTTGTTCGAGTAGAGGACATTGTCAGACGACTTATCCCGGTCATGATTACAGTACACATTCTTGCTGTCTTCTATAAAATATCTCTCAACGTCTCTTCCATCAACCTCTCACTCATTTTCAACCTCAACCTTTTCCTCAATCTTTTTCACTCTTAATCTTTCTCCCTCTCAACCCCTTTTATCATGACAGTTTTCATCCTGCTCTGTCTTGCCATTTATGTACAATGCCAAACTCACGTTCTCTAGCAAACGCCAATAAATAAAGCAACAACATCTCTCTCTCTCCCTGTCTCTTTCCCTCTTGTCAGTGGCTGTAGTTAAGGGGGACTTTGTGGAACCTTCCATGGACTTCTCTCTGCAATCCCTGGCCGAGGGTGAGACCCGGCTGCCTTGCCTGTTCAAGGTGGATGAGGACCAAATAGTGGTACAGGTTTGTACTACAGTTCCCACAATGCTTTGAATAATACATCAAATTTGATCAAAGATGTCCTCGACCCAACAGTGTCCCATCCTTTTGTCACAGGTCACCTGGAATAAGGAGAAGAAAGACGGCACCAAGGAGCAGATCATCACTGTACATCATACTGATGGACACACAGGTAGGACATGGAACATACAGGCAGTAACAAACATTTACCTCTTTATAATATCAGTTCTATTGATCATCCTCTTGATGAACACAATGCTTAGAAATTGAGTAGGTAATGAAGCACATCATAAACTGTCGACTGAGCTACTTATTGCCTCTGCTGAATCAAACTTGCTCTCTCGCTTTTGCTCTTTTTCTTGCTGTCTATTTCTTTCTCTCTCTGTATCTCGCTACATATGACTTTATCCATTCTCCCGTCTAGTGTTCGGACAGTACGTTGGTCGAGTGCGGTTCAGCAGTAGGAAGCCCATGGTGGACTCGTCTCTGATCATCATGCACACTATGGAGTCTGACCAAGGCAAATACTACTGTCACATCAGCACATTCCCTTCGGGGAACTTCGAACGGCCGCTGTCGCTCGTAGTGTGGAGTAAGTCCTGGTCTACTGGCCCTTCCTCGACCCGCTACTATACTTACTAAGTAGAATGCCCCCCTTTAAGAGAAAGATGGGTGTTTATTGGTGAGTTGACTGGAATGAGGGGAGGACTGCTCCCCTCATTTGCTGCCAAGGGGAGGATGGCTTTCCTTATTGGCTGCCAAGGGGAGGACGGCTCTTGACTGGAATGGAATGAATGAAAATCATTTGATTTCTGGAATACCATTCTAGACCTTATAATGAGCTGTTTTGATGCTAATTAGCCCTGGTTGTAGCTGTAGTACAGGCAGCTTAAACAATGGCTTCTGATGTGTTGTTGGTCTTAATTCAATGAGGTCAGTAATGAACACTGAACTGATCATTTGGTTCAGTTCAGTTATTGCCAGATCGTGTAATCGGAGCCAGCCTAGAAGAGCAAATGTCTCTTACTGAGTGACTGACTACCCCTTTCTTAATTGCGTAGTGGTTAGAGACGTGGGCTACGGAATAACAGGTCCCGCATTCGACTCCCGTCACAGTCAAAACACATTATGCCTGAGGATTTCTTCAGGATAGAATAAACCTTTGTTGGCTACAACCTACAGTAGCTACGTAATAGTAAGCCTGAAATGAAACAGTTCTGCTGGATATTAGGATTTGTTTAGGATCCTAATTTCACTTGACAAAAATGCAGTTATTGTCACCTATAATGAGCCTATCAATCTCATTTACGGCTAATTCGGTGAAAAAAATGGATAGTGGCAAAAGAGGATTTGTTCAGGATAGACAAAAACTTAGCTGGTTACAACCTTTAGTAGCTATATTGAAGGAAGCCTAAAATGAATCTGTTTACTGTTATATTGCAACTATTTCTGGTGGATTTTCAAATTATGTCTTCGGATTTAATCAGAATAGACATCTTTGCTGACTACACGATTCTCTCGTCTTTTCACTTGAAGTCCCAATGTCATTCACAAATGGCTAATTAGCTGTTAAAATGGCCGGCGGCAAAAACTCAACAGTTCATAGATGCTATTTGTGGTGGAGGTAAACTTAATAAGAAACATTACTCAATTTAACAGAATGGTTAATGGTGTCAAAAAATATTCAAACTTGGCGTAATGTTAATGTGTGACACCATTACATATATAAAAAGACTATTCCGAGACCTGGCAAATGTACAGGTTTGTGGCGTATTGGTTAAAGACACAGCCTTTCATGTGGGTGACCTGGGTTTGAATCTCGAGAGGGCAACAACAACCGACACTTTCTATTGCGTGCCAGCTGACCCAGGCTAGCCTTGTTTATCAAATTTAACACACCTGATCTTAATTCAGAGCTTATGAAGTATCATGTCATTGATGTGAGAACAGCTTAACCTCAAGTTAATGACTAAGTGCTAAGATCAGCTTATCCTCTCCAAACTCTTGGACTCCCTGAAGCTAGTCTGACAAAGCTTGTCTGTTCTTTTATTTTTTACTGTTATTTGACCAGGTAAGTATGAATGACAAGAACTTGTGACTTACAGCAACAACCTTGAAACAATTCGAGTTAACTGCTAAAAGGTCCGATCTAACAACCTTACAGTTCCTGGTTAAATGCTCTAGCTTACCTGACATCTGAGTTTAAACCCGCACAGCCACGCCCATCTCCTCCCTGGATGCCGAGATCGTCGTTGAGGGCAATACCTTACAATCGGCCGCCACCTGCCGCTCCGTGGCTCGCCCCCCGCCCCGCCTGTCCTGGGACACCGACCTGCTGGGCCAATCGCTGAACAGGAGCTCCGAGAGCGGATCAGTCTACTCCCAATTCTCCCTGAAGCCCCACCAGAGTATGAACGGGAAGAAGCTGGATTGTCTTGTGTGGCACCCAACACTGGAGACACCACGCAGGATCACCAACAACCTGGTGGTGCACTGTGAGTTCAGGCTTCACACCCACTACGTCCAATGTCTATTATTTAACAGGCCTGTCTGGATGTAGTTCCTCCCTTTATCGTAATGGAAACTGACTGGGTGCTTCACTCTTATTGGCAAAATATAGTATTTAACAGAGAATGGATTTGTCCTGGCTTTCTTAACTTGTGCTTTTTCTGTGTTCGAAATAACAGCTTTAATGGTTCTGCTGTTCTAGATCCTCCCAATCCAGAGATCACAAGGTATGACCAGAACTGGTTTGTTGGTCTGGAGGGAGCTGCCCTCCGCTGTGTCAGTGGAGGAAACCCCAAACCAGAGAGTTACACCTGGTACAGGTAACAACAGCTTCCCGCCTGCCTCTGGCTGTCTGGCTGTTTGAACTGACTCACCTGTATGTCTTTCTGAGTAATCCATTTTTCTTTCATTTCCAGTTATTCTATTTGTCACAATTATTTCTGTTATTTACGACCATGTGAAGGTCAGTTGTTTGTAGTTTTGCTCCAGCGCCAGGCTGTCAATGTCAACAATAAGGTGATTAACTTGAACCTTGATTGGCTTGGTTAAATAGAGGTTGGATAAATAAACTTTTTGGTTCAGTGAAAGTTCAAATTTAGTATTTGTCTAAGCTATATTGTGATATACTGTCATGACTTCTGGTTTAGGCTATACTGAAATAATAAGTTACACTATTTTATTATTATTTTATCCCAATGAAAATTACAATGCCATCCCATAAACACATACATTAAGAGAAACATAAAAAATATATGAGAATCCAGTGTTTGTGGAGCATTGAAATGTACATTGCTACAAACAATAGGCCTATAGGGATTTTCATTCAGCAGCCTTTTAGCCAATGTAATAAAAGACTATTTGATTCCATTGCTTTTTCTGGCTTGGTGCCTGAACACGTCACCCCAGAGGGGACTAGCTGTAACGCCTGGAATAGAGGATTACTGGGGTCCAGCAGCACCTTGGTGGGCTTAGGTTCTGCCTGTAAGGAACATTCTGGTGTGTTTCGTTGCTGTGTGTCTTTGTCTCTTGTCTGTCCATGTTAGATCGACAGAGATTCATACACATTTGTCACCAAGTCTTAAGTTGTTAGTCACATCAACACACCTAGGAGTGCTTACGGGCAAGAAACAGAAATTACATGCACGCAATAGCGCACACACACACACACACACACACACACACACACACACACACACACACACACACACACACACACACACACACACACACACACACACACAGTTACCTGCTGTAGTAGGTAAACCAGTTGGCTTTGTCTTCGTCAATGCAGAGAAGCAGTACTGAAGTAATACCGTGCTGTCATAGTGTCATGTTACAGCTTGTGCAGAGAACCCACAGAGACAGTTTCACACGAGGCTGAGGGGGGCCCAAATGGGAGGGGTGAAAGACAAGGACAGGGGAGAGAGAGGGAGTTATCAAGCCAACGCGGCCATAGGAAAAGGCAAACTGGATTTGTTTCAAAACAATATTGTGCGATGTGATCTGTGTCTTCCTGTTTCTGCTTCCTCCCGCTCTTAGGGGCCTAACATACTACATTACATGTTCAACGAGTGTTCTGGGCCTCTTTGAGTTGTATGTCAGAGTGCTGATCTAGGATCAGAACCCCAGTCTTATTAGTTATGACCTAAATGCCCAAACTGACCCGGAATCAGCCCTCGCACTGGCTTGTTGTAGTTTCATTTTATTGTCCACGTGCTCATGAGACCTTTCGGGTTAGCGCTGTTTTGCTATGAACAGTAGTATAACTTTAAGAAAGTTCATTGGAATGTACTGCTGTGATGATCAGGTTGGTGTGTTGGCTTTGTCCAGTAATGTTGAGTGTGCTAATTGGGTGTGTTCAGGATCAGTGGAGACTTTACAATGTAATACGCATTTATAGTTGTGACATTCAGACAATCGTTATGTAAGATGTGTTGTGTGTTGTTCAACGTCAAGTGCTTCTTTACTTCTGTGATGTGCAGGAAGGATGGAGAATTACCAGAAGGGGTGACCGAGGAGAACGGATCCCTGAAATTCAATAGGCCCCTTGTACTGACAGATGCAGGCATCTACCAGTGTGTGGCCAAAAACGTTGTGGGGGCGGGGACAGCAGATGTGGAACTCAAAGTGGCAGGTAGGCTGTGCCACTGAGTCATACCGTAGCCTAAATTTGAAAACCTCATTACTGTCGAACCGGATGTATGGTATATATTTGTCTACAAGAATCTTACACTGAATTTCATTCGCCACTTTCCTGTCCAATAAAGCGTGTATTGGTTCCAAACTGATCTTCTAAGATTATATAAGAAAACAATTTGAAGAACCTGTTTTGGAGACAAAGGTATTATGCAAGACAGATTGTTCTGCTTGACATATTGTACACCCAGTAACTGTTCTTTGGAAGTATGGGATTATTTTTTTGGGACGCAAAATAAGTTTCACTTAGATCTACAGAATCCTGACCGACATTCTTAATGCAGGTTGAGGGTCCAAGCTTCTGGGTAGAACCCTCAGTGAAGGGTTCCTTAATGTAGTGCCCTGATGGATTTGTGCCTTAAACAATGATTTGTTGTTGGTGCTGGTTAAGAATGACTGGTGCCGGTTAAGCAAGGGTTCACTGCCATTTGCAATATTATGTAGCCAGTATGTTGTTTATCAATATGATGTCACTTCCTGCTGTCCTTTAGAGTCGCGGGAAGTGTCGTTTCCCAGCCTCCTGATGGTCATTGTGGGAGCTGTGGCCGGGGTTCTGCTCCTCATGATGCTCATCATTATCATTCTGGTGACCCGGCACCACAAACGCAAAAACATGATACTGGAGAGGGAGCTGAATGTGAAGAAGTATGTTGAAGCTCACGGCAGCTGATCTCCTGAAAACACGTTTCTCGTCGCTGTTATGCGGATACGACTGCGATTGAAATCGCTGTTATTCCAGCCTGAATATGTAACAACGCTTTCCTCTGTCTCTCTCACCCTCTCATTTACTCTCTCAGGGAGGAGATCAGCACTTTATCCAGACAGGCCTCTTTCAGGAGAATCAACTCTGTCAGTACGGATGCCAGAGGACATGTAAACAACCTTATCTCTCACATCTTGAACACAGTCTACGCAGACAGCTCTTTCTTAAGCATGATCTATTGACTTCAAGCTAATAGAACCACCTCTTCTCCTCACTTTCCTACGCGCCACCTCATCTCTCATTTCAGACCGAGGAGAATATCCCCCTGAGAGAGGAGAGGGGACAGAGTGGACATGGGACACTGGGGTCCAGTCTATCCTCCCTAGGGGTCAGTCTCAATTTAACTATTGCTCTGCATTGCTCCCAATCAGCCTATGGATGCATGTTCATTACATTCTGGGCCCTTCAGCGTGGGGAAATGTTCATTTATACGTAAATATGTAAATCAAATGCAAGGACCATCAGGTCTACTGTATTGTTATTCTATGTCATTTGAGTGCTTAGAGATCCATTGACCCTGTAGTGCATATTGTGGGGACATTTTAAAGCGGTCTTTTGATTCTGTCTCTCTGTCTCTCTGTCCTCTCGGACCCGGTGTTGTTATTTAGGGGGATGCGCACCTTAGGGTTGAGTTTAAATTTTACAAACGTATTGCAGAATTTGAGGAGGTTTGGGGACTTAGGGGAGCTGTCTGTGTGGTTGGTCGAGGGGGCTTTGAGGTCCTATCGTGAGTTGGGTTTGAGGTTTGTGTCTGTTTGTAGTGTTAGGCAGTGTGTCTGGGCCTGTGTTTTTACACGCGTGTGCGTATGTGCGTGTTTGAAATTGATTTCCTGTTATTTCACATTACTATTGCAAGTCTTGGCTTTTCAAGTGTTAAGCCTGATATTTGTAGTGTTACGGGTTAGAGTTAAGGTTAGCATTGGTTACAGTTTTCAGGTCCGGAACTTTCTAAATATT